>BMAW01027575.1:271813-430856 GCA_019974015.1 Nephila pilipes | reverse complement strand
AAAAAAAAAAAAAAAAAAAAAAAAAAAAAAAAAAAAAAAACTGAAGGGCTTTCTGAACGATACTCGGAAAGGATTGTGTTTCCAACCTTTAACTGCATTTCATATACATCCCTCCCTGTACTATTGAGTATTATTTCGATTGTTTTCAACGACATCATCGGCAGTCTAGTTGGCACAGCGAGTCTATTTGACGCATGCACCATAACTGGTATATCACTAGTGAATTATGAGTTGAGTGCCATAGGCACACACACAGGCAAGTTTGCGTGCAACCAGTAGAACTGGACTGTGCTACCATCTTGTGTTCAAGTCTTGGGTCACCACTTCGGCGATTATATTTTTACTACTTTTTTTTTGGGGGGGGGGGGGGGGGGCCCCGTTCTTCAACCCGTGGTAGATAGCCAATTGATCTTGGGTGACGGGGCAAGTTCGAACTGTCCGTCTTATGGTACAAACAACTTCTCCTGAATATCTTTTGCCACGCCTTTAACAACCAAGCCAGCAAGGAATTCCCAGTAGGCTCAGCCATTCAGCGCTTTTAACTCCAGTCATTGTCGACAAGAACAGCAGAAAAACAATAATTAACGCACATTAAAGATTTATGCAAAAAAGCAAGTAATTTTTTCTTCTCCTATTATTGCAAAAAATTTCTATTTGTTTATTCCCTTTTTGTACCATCTTTAATAAAATTAGTTTGAACTTTTGGGTTTAATAATACTCTCAATGATGAAGAGATGGGTTGTAGTAGAAAAATGTGCATACATAACTATTTTTTAATTAGTAGCACTTTAAAATCAAGGATGTCATCGTACACAACTACGAAATAGAATCTTAACTTTTAACAACACTTTATGAAGTAGAAATCGGATATTAGGATTTTTCATGTTTCACATTCAATTAATTAGAAAAGAATTATTGAAAAGGAAGGGAAAAAAACAAGAAATAAAAAGTGATTTAACTTGTAAAAAAAGCGCCATAGAAGTATTACTCAGCATTTAGTTTGACAAAAAAAAAATTCAATAATAATAACAAAACATTTTTTAAGGTACTTGATTCCTATGTAGAAATTTTTTTTATTCATTTTTATTGAAGTCAGTTTCTGCCAATTATTTCAAATTTTTTTTCTTCAAAGTACAAGGAGAAAGTTTCTTTTAACTTTCCCAAGTGTTAAAAAAAACACGAATTTAGAGTGTTAATCATCTTTCTAAGAGGGGAAAAAGCATTATTTTTAAATTAAAAAATAAAGGAAAAAAAAAAAAAAAACCTAATATACTTCAAATTTGATCGCAAGATTTGATCGTACAGAAGTAATTATCGTAGGAATGATGGTCAATGCTCTGATCAGATTAGAAAGGACGTATGGTTGAATTCAACTTCCCACAGCCATGATACCCCTCATTAATCAGCAAGGGTTAAAATGGAAATTGCATCTACTTTCAAATAATGCTCTCATGTTTTTAATACGGTCAAAGTGAATGGCATATTTTTGTGACAATTTTATTTAGGAATGTGTTTTTATTTTATATATGTTACGTTTAATTTACAATAATAAAAAAAATACATTTAAAATAATTCTAAATAAAAAAAAATAATTTTGAATTCAACATTTTTTTCTAATTTAAGTAAAATGTAACGGTTGAAAAATCAATTAAAATTCGTAAAAAAGGAATTTTCTATCAGAGTTTGCTTCGAATAAAAAAAAGATACATACTTTGCAAGTGATTTAACGTATATTAAAAATATTGACACGATTTTAAATTGATATTTGAATTGATATTTTCAACACAATTTTTAAAAAATTGCAAAAAATACATACGATTTTTACAGAATGAAAAATCGTAAAAGGCGAATGAGGGGAATTTTTAATATGCCTATTTTCAACATATTTAAAATTCCCCTCATGTTAATATTTAAAGTTTTTCTCGATTTAACTATGAACTTTTCTTTTTCTTTCCTTAAAAAAAAGAGGTGATAAATCAGAAAAACATAATGCTGAGGAAAGAAAATCAGCTGCTCGAGTTTATATTGAAATATATACGCGTGTATACAGAAAATGAGTCAAAGAAACCCAAAATACAGATATAAGGATAAACTGCTCATGTGAGGTAATTTAACAAAGCTTCAAAACATAGGTTTTCATATTTTAAGTCTTACCCCCCCTCCCCGAAATATAGCGTCCATCAATACACAAAATATAGAGAGAATTTAATGAAATTTTTAAAAATAAAATGATGACGAGTTCTTTTAATTTTGCAATGCAATGTTATACATATTTGCGTACCGAAATTGTACATTTTTTTTAAAAAAAAAACATTTAAAAATGACACATTAAGCATGTCCAAAAAGTGTCTACGAACAGTTCAAAAAATAAGTGAAACAATTGAGTTACTTAAAACAATTAATTTTACAAATATTTCTCACCTAGAATTCTTTAGTCCGTTGCTCAGAACTGAAGGTGCCTGTGTCTCGGGAATGTTTGGCTCCGTTATCTTAACAGAAGTGTTTGGAGGAGTTAGATCAACTATCTCATCGTCTTCCTCTTTTAGAGTTGTTTTGCTGGAGCCACTGCTGCTGCCTTCACTGTCACGTCGCGTTGATCTAGCAGCCTGAAGAATTTAAACAAGGTTTTGATTGAAAGTTGATGATGAACACAATGGATTTGAATTATTGATATTTGTGAGTTAACATTCCGCTTATTTATTGGTATCACAATAACAATTTTGAATGTATCCTATTTATTAGTAGTTTACATTAAGTGCAGCATATATCATAGAAATTGATAACAATAATATGCTAAGTTATTTAACTTTAAATCATATTAAATTGTTAAGTGGCTATTATTAGAAACCCGTTTTAAAATATAGTTTTTTACATCACGGATAAGATTAGAATAAAAGAGTAAAACAAAAAAATTACAAGATAACGTAGAGAAACACGTTAATATGCTCATACAGGGAATTAAAATAAAAAATTATTCATTTTGAAGTCAGCTAGATCGTCCCCCCCCCGCCGGTATTCCCCGCAACTAATATATTCGCTACATTTAATTTCCCCCATCACTTGATAATGCATCACTAATCCAAATTTTTACGAAGTAATCACTTATTTTTTAATGTCTTTTAAAAAATTTTTTGCTAATATTATCTACCTTTTTTGTAAATTTTTACTAGAGGAGGAAAAAATTTCCAAGAACGTTTTTTTTTTTTAATATCCTGACACAGAGCTTATAAAACAAGAGCTGTCTAAATAGTGTACTACAATCAAAATCTTACAAGTGCAGTTAATTAATTAAAATTTTTAATAGCATATCTGAATGTACTAATAGTTCAGACGGCTCTCCTTTGAAAATAGATTAGTCTCTGAAATATTTAATCTGATACGCAAGAAAATTACAAGAATACCTTACAATCCACAAAATACTTGCTTCTCACTGCGACGTTAAATAAAACAGTCACAATACAATCACATTATCAAATGTTCTGAATGGGGCACTGCTTTCGCATTACTATTGACAGATCAACATCAGTCACGTTATTCTCGTCTATAACTCCTCCTCACTTTTCAGCTTCTTTATATAAACTGGAAAGCGATTACTTTTTAATTTGTCACTGATGGTAAGTTTTGTTGACTCTACACAGAATATTTGTAAAGTCCCCTCTACCTTTCGTTACACACATCCATAGCTCTTGGAGGATTTCAGCAAAGAAAATTAATTTCAAATTCACGGATAAAACAAATATTCTAACAAAAATTTGCAGATTGCTTCTCAAATTAAAAAAAAAATATATTCGTGCAGGCCGATTTAGGTTATCAGGAGATCTGCATTGAAATAGTTCGACTTAACGAAGTTCTATTGTACTTTTAAAAAATCTTAAAACAACAAAAGATTGATAATCACCTCTTCATAGGAGTGACTCCATCCGTTAGATTCTTGAGGCTCGTGAACGCAACTTTCAGGAGAAGATCTAGAACTGGAAGAGTGGGAGGATGCCACTCTTGAAAATGGATGAGTTTTCCTCTCTGAAGAAAATGACGAGGTGTTTCTGGGCATGAGAGAGGGAGGCAGAGTGCTGCTTTTCCTAAACAGGCACACACACACAAAAAAAGAGAATTTCTGTCAATATGGGTTGTATCTTAAATTGCTAGTTTGTGCGCTATACATGAAAGCGTAAACATGCAATACAAAAATCTAAGCTTCGAAATCTTTTTTTTTCGAATTAAATAGACTTTTAAAAAATAGAAAGAAAGTGTCCCATCCATAAGGTACACGGATAGTTTATCGAAACTAATGATATTTTGTTTTTTATTATTTTAAGGTTGCCTTAGTCTACGAAGAGATCTCAGCGCTTAATACAGAAAAACAGAAAAAGTACACAAAACGCTTTTCTGATAGGAAAAAAAATCTTATATTAATGTTATATTCTGATTTCGCAGTTGTATAGAGAATAGTTTATTCTTGTGCTGCATTACATTTTGAAAGTCTCCAAGCATCCATTAATATTTCCTCATATATAACATGTCTCTCATTCTGTTTCTTAAATTTTAATGGCTAATGGCAGTTTAACGTAATTATATTAAAATAAAACATTACATTTTGCTGAATTTTTCTGAATTTAATTTATCTGTAAGACAAATGAAAATATGAGCTATTAGTTAATGTATGGATTTATATTAGAGAATTTTTAAAACAGGAAAAGTGTTCTATATTTTTATCTTTCTCTAACATTAGTAAAAGAGAATATAAGAAACATTTGGAAATCGTTTGCATAATTAATTAACTTGTGCAAAATGTTTCGTTTGCAACAATACCATCTCTCTGAATATTATATAACTGAATGCTGTGAAATTTACTGCTTTCACTTTTTTTTATTTATCATAATGAGCATCGCTCATTCGTAATAATACGATTTATCACATTTCATAAATGTAACTTTAATTAATCTGTAAAGAACTAACAATTTATTGCTCATAAAAATGAAACGGGATTCGTATAAAACTTATTCGGATATTAATCCTACGAATATTTTTAATAACAAAAATCTCCTCTGCATAGTTCTAAGAATCCTTAAATATATTTCATTTGATTGTAAAATTAAGGTTTCTTGCAATTCAAATAAGATAAATTATTATATCCATATTATAAACTTACTTTTTTTCACGATGGCAAAAAAAATCCTTCATTACTTTCTTTTATTAAAAGATATTAAATTCTTCAAAGAGAATTACTAATAAATATTTAATATCGTGCATGCATAACATTTATTACTGGGGCATACTTTTAATGAATCAAATACTGTATTAATCTCTAACATTTAGTACTGATTCTTTATCCAGTATATGTAACACAGGAACCTTCACCGGTAACGTTTTCTCGTTAATAATATACATAATTCATTATATGATAATACACAAAATTCATGGTAAAATGAGATTTTTCTCTTCCCGCTAATGACACATTTCTAAAAAGGAACATAAACTGTTCTAATATATTTTTAGAATAAATTTTGTGGGAGGTCCAGTTTATTTCACTTACTACTGAGAACACCATCTTCAACAAAAACAAAAATTCATCATTCATATTACATAACATTTTTCCTTGTCGAAAACAATTCATTTTCCGATTCAAATGTCATCGGAAAAGCACATTTACATTTTCCAAAATATGATTGATACAGGGATAATCTTAATAGGATCATTAAATGGAAGCAATAGCCATAGACCTTGGTGCCTCCCGCATGTCCAATTCTCCGAACATGCTTTTCTAGGTAAAGTGGGTTACTAGGAATTAGCCCATAATTGCATTCGTCCTACAAAACCGCACGCTAACATGTAGGGGTACCACTTTTATTTTCTTCCTTCAAGAATCATCAAGTGAGGATGCAGGCCTCATTATGCTCGCTGTCACACCCCTCAAATGTCAAAGGAAGCTAACATTACGGGGATGCAACAGGTGTAAAGCAGGAGAATCAGTCGACCTTGCCAAACATTATAGGCGAGATATATAAAAAAAATAAATGGGAAAAACCCAAATATCACATATACCTTAGATACTTGCATCGTAACTCCTTTCCAATTGAAGGGGGAGTTATATAAAGTGTAATCAGTGAAAAACCAAGGCCATCCGGATATTGAAGGTGATACATGGCACTTAAAATTCGAGTCTTACCTTGTCGATGAAGATTTTCAGCAGTCGACAGCAAAAATGTTTAAATTATAGTCCTTAAGTGTCGAAAGTCATTATTTTGGGGAAAAAATAAACTAAAATTTTTTTGAAGTATTTAAAATGACATCAGCAAACAAAGTTATTCATCGTTTTGCTCATTGTTTCAAAAAGGATTAAATGAAAATAATTATTTTGGATAGTGTAAAATAAAAAAAAAAATTAATTTTTTTTTAAAACATTCAACCTTTGTAAACAATATTTATTGCAATCATTTTTGTTTGATTTAATTTTAAATATTTAGCAGTCACTAAATTAATAATCATCTGCTTTCTTCACAATATTAGCAATTTGGTAAACCTATACATATACACATAGAAGAATTCTGCTTGACCAATAATATTTTTTGGGATGTTAAATTGTATTGACCTTCATTCCAAAGGGAACACAGTACAATTAAAGTTTTCATTTAATAACTAGTTTGACTTTTAAATATTTGTAATTTTTCTTCAAATAATTTTATATGGTATTTCAGCCGCAATCAAATAGTCAACAAGTTACAATGCATCTTATTAGGTACATTCTTAACCGTAATATTCGATTATTAACTGTGAATTTAATTGAATGCTATCTGACATTTAACGATATCGAGGAATGCTAGCTTTCCGTGACGTACAGAAGATCATACATAAACATTGATTTCAGCGCATTTTTGATACTGCTTTAGAGGTTCAACCGTATTTTCTTTTAGTTTTTAAACAAAATCGGTACCGCACTAACACCAGCCACGCGGCTATTTTAGAAATATCATTTACTTTTCAGTATAAATAAAAATGATAATCCCATAAATTAGGATGGGGCGGTGACAATATGTAGTTGTAACCTTGCAATCGATCTCGGATTGATCTCGATTCCCGTCCGCTTGATCGAATGCTGAAGACAGATCGGTTCATTCGCACCTCTACTGATTTTACAGCCGATTTCTTTCGGCGCCTTAAATCTGTCTTGCGATGCAGATAGTGAAGTGATGATCGACATTTCATCCGAACTATCCAGTTATCGATAAGCCTCGTTGCTAAGAGTTTGTATTTACATAAAACGAAAAGTGAAACGAGTATTGCTTCTTATTATCATATGTTTCAAGGAAACATGCCAGAAAACATTGCACCATCAATTTATGAAAAAAAAATAGCTTTATGGAAATACACACCAATGAGAATACTCGATTATTAGCATATTACTCATACAGTAAGTGTTTACTTAAAATTTATTATTTTTTTTTTCGATAAGAGGAAAATTTACTCATTTACTCTTGAATGTGCACATCAATAGACTATTTGAATTTAATTTCAAATGAGAGTGGGACGACAACTATATTTAGTATAATTACAACAACAGAGGAACACAAATCTTATGCTTTATCAAATTATTTATGAGCGTTATTCTGATTACAATCTTGATTCAACGACCATTGTCATTACCCATAATAAAATATGCGAATATGATACTGATACTTAAATTACCATTAGCGCTTACGAAAGTTTTTCTTTAATTTATTAAAGAATATATTTTACACCTAAATATATTCACTATTAATTCCATCTATAACATCTGCAAATGGAAAATCAGCTGTTCAACCGAAGATTAATCAATTATGAGCTGAAAATATTTCAACGAGCTGTATAAATGAAATGTAGAAATGGGTTAATTTTTTAAGGATGTATTTGGAATAGGAAGCATATGTAGTATTGAATACTAATAAGAATATTCAACACCATTTATTTTTTTAAAATTTACTTTCAAATCAAAAGACTTAAAATGTTTGCAAAATAAAATTAAAAATAGTTTTCTTCTAAAATTACAGATGAAATAGATATTTCTAACGAAAACTTTAGAATTCAAGTTACACTGATCAGACGCATTCATGCAAAAATTAATTTTAAAAGAAGTCATTAGGAATTGAATGTTTTGGAACAACACAATTTTTTACAGATATAGAAAGAATGGAGAAAAATAATTTCAAACAAAATTATTATACCTAATATTCTTTTTCTCAATCCAAAATTTAATAAGAAATTGCACAACAGATAACGCATGTGAGGAAAATGAAAGTTCATTAGTTTCTAAATTATCTAATAGATGGCGTTGCGCGCTCAAGAGGATTAACATTCCTCAAATCGGGAGTATCACGATAATTTGCGTAGGAAAGTCACGACCGCGATATCTAAAATCGCATTGCATCTTTTAATCTACCTATCTTCAACCCACATGAAAACTTTTAATAACATCTTCTTGAAAGCAGACAGAAATCTTCAAAAGTAAATACATGTGAAAAATGGTGGAATGCAAGAGATATTTTTACTCTTACAAGATTATTATTTACAGAGCATTCTCAGAGCTGTCAAAACTGTCTTGTCTAGTCTTGCATGATGAAAGGCAACAAGGTACTTTAACCCAGGTTATACTTCAAAGGAATATTAATTT
This sequence comes from Nephila pilipes, assembly GCA_019974015.1. Taxonomy (NCBI): domain Eukaryota; kingdom Metazoa; phylum Arthropoda; class Arachnida; order Araneae; family Nephilidae; genus Nephila; species Nephila pilipes. The sequence continues at coordinate 422,212 of BMAW01027575.1, read as the reverse complement.
AGTAAAAAAAATAACATTAATGGGTTTTTTTTTCATTTTTTCTACAGCGTTAAAAAAATTCAAACTAGTTATTTCGAAATTCCACGAAAATGATTAATTTGTTTTGAAGTTTAAAGACCTTACACTATTAAAGTTGTCTTATTTACAGAAAATACTTTTACCGGGTAAATCAAAACACTGAAAACGAGATGGAACAATTTTCCCACAGTTGCCATGGTAATGTATTAAAGAAACAATATTATATAAAGGTTACAAAAAAAGTACTTATTCTCTCAATAATATTGTTAATAAATGATGTCAGCTAAGTTTTATAGTGAATAAAATGACAGTATAAATTAAATTATTTTTATACCTTTTGCAAGAGGGAGATTTATCAATTGTGCAAATTATATTTATTATTGAATAATTTTAAATTATAAAGCTATCATAAAAAACAAGACAAAAAAAGTCTTTACATATTTTATGCCTCAATTGCAATTTTTTAAAAAAATGTTTACTGTTTTTAAAATCTAAAAAGCAAAAAATTCTAATTCTCACCCTTTAATGACAGTTGTGGAAGTAGTGGAACTCGAAAACAGGCTGGTTGAAACAGAGTTCGATCTTGAATCTTTCTTCAATCCTGGAGGTGCAGTTGTCACGACAGGTGGTGGAGGTGGCGAAATGACGTCAGTGCGCTGCTCCCACTTCTCAGCCAAAGCTTTGAACTTTTGGACACTACCAGAAGGTTCGATGGACGCTCTAAGGACCGTTTGCTGCTGACTAAGTCGTTTGGGACGTAGGTCTACTTCCACATCAGTGGGCTCACTTTTGGATGTGTAACCCCTAAAAAGAGACAATACGGATCATGAATGAAACGCTTCAGATATGGAATTTTTTAAATGAAACTGTTCACGAGTATATATGAAAATCGACAAATCTGGCCAGGACATTTTGATAACTACGATACTCTCTTGGTAATACAGCAGATATGGGATCTTAGCACCGTCAGATTACAGATAACACTAGATTACTTGAAAATCGCTAATAATAACGTATTTAAAAACAAAAGCTATGCATTATTGTATAAAATTTAATACAAATAATGTATCAAACGCATGAAATAAACTAAAATTACAAAAAAAATGTACCGTTTTGTATACATAGCCTACATTAGACCGTTGATATAGTAGGTTTAAATAATTTTCTACGACTTGTCAGCCCGTGGAAAAATGCCGGTTTACTGGCAGGGTCGAAAGGTAAAGGGTCAGATTATTGAGAGAGTACGATATTTCCTTAAATACCTGCGAGGAAGAATATAAAGCATCGAAAGAAATCTAGAATAATTGCGCATTTTAACAATCACACTGATGAATTTTTTAAAAAAAATATTTTACTGTACTTTTGAAAGAAAATTATGTTTTCAAAAGAGCTCATAAAATAGTAGCATGGACCTACATATATATACCTGCGATGATAATGAATGTTTTGATTGTCTTCCATTTTTTTTTTTGTACAATTTGATCACCGACAATATTATTTTTACATTTGAAGAACACTGAAAAATAATAACATTGAATTATTAAGAGTGACACGTTTTTCTCCTAGTCTTTATGAAATATATACAAGTATCTCATGACGAGAGTCATACGAGAATTTTAAAACCTAGACTGTTCATTATAAAATTGTAAACATTACATGTACCTTTCAATATACGTTTCTTTTAATCACGAAAATCTGAATGTTGGCATTGAATCTTATTCAGAGACAATGGCAAATCAGAATTATGCGAAGTATAATTTTTTTTATCTATATAAAAGTTTTCCATTTGATGAAATATTGAGTAAATATATTATACTAATATGTATATTTTGAAACAATAATTGTTCATAGTGATTAGTTTGATCCAAGCCCTTTTCTTTCGGTAAAATTCTCGCAGATTATGTCAAAGAATGCCAAAATAGAGATGAATATTTAGCGAGTTTTATTCATTTGCTGATCATTTCACCCCATAAATTGCATACATGAAAAAAATTAATAAAGCCCAGTTTAAAATATCTTCGAGGTCATTAAAAAACTGTTAAGTATAACAAAAGATTACAATAATAGACATACCTAAATCGTGATTCAGTGTGCGTTGGAGGGGCTCGAATGGACATCCAATCGGGATCGGGTGATTCCGCAGTGACATCAGAGAGATATTCTTCTGTGTTACCATCCATTGGTCGATTTGTGAAACGCCGCAAGGACACATCTGTTGAAGCATCCGACAGGTATCCTTCTGTGGAGGCGTAGTCTTCGGTAGATCGTAGGCTGGCGGCCATTTCTGGGTTCAGACGTGCTTTTTCGAAGGAGTCAGTCGTCGCATCAGAGAGACAGTCGTCCGTTGTGGTATGTCGCGAATCTTCCGTCCGATGACTTAGTGTGGAGTGGGAGTCATCGTCTTCGCTTTCGTCGCACTCCGAATGAAGAATAGCACGACGGTCTCGACTTTTTTCTCTATTCCTGTCGTAGGAAGTGCCATTTGTGGTAGGTTTCATCTCGGAGAGATTGAGAGGACTCGCTCTGAATTTGCCAACTGGAACTTCGGACTGCCCTTCGGAATTTTCGGGCGAGATGGGGCTCACTCGATAATTGCCATTCTGGCCGGACAAGACACCATTGCTGACAGCAAGGAGGTCCGAAGGAGATGCGCCATTCGTGTTTTCCAACATATTATGCTCCAGGAATCCACTTCCAGAAGAAATGTATTCTTTTGCAAAAGAATTGTATGTCTTGGTCACTGAATAATCTTGGGGATTGGAAGAATTCACACAAGTTTCAATAATTTCACTTGATTTCTTTATCTCAGAAGAAATAATATTCTCCGTTAAGTTTGGTTTTTGGCTTTCTCTCCTCAGATGAATTTCTGTCTTGGAAATGCAGACGGCTGCACGGGGAGTTGGCTGAGGAAAAGTCGGAACGGAAGATTTGACGAGATTCTCCACTAATAAAGGTTGTAAAGTTACTGGTTTCGCACTGGTAGTAAATGTATTTGACTTCTCATAATGCAAAATTCCTTGGTTTTGAGGAGAAGATGGAATCTGTTCAATACATAAAAAGAGATGAACATTAATTCTGAAGTAAATACACGAATTTCTTTTTTGGACATGAAAAATTAATAAATATAAAATTAAACAATACACTATATACAACAACAACAACAAAACTGTCACATTAATTGTCTTAGAAAATTCGTATCCTTCTAATCTAAAAATTATTATTTCCTCAGCAATAACAAATTATTAATAGTAAGAGTCAGTACTTGCATTAATCTTTAAGTTTTATTACATATTACACAATTTCTCAAAGTACACATATTAGATCAAGGGTTACTTCTAATCCTAAATGTTATTTATTTAAAACTACGTTACGAGAAATCAGCTTGATCACGAAGTTTATTATCATTGAATTCATTCAAAGAAACAGCTTACTTTTGGTTCCTTGGGTACTCGGGAAGCATTTCGCATAGGAGAGGCTGAGTGAGAAGAATCTTCAGAATTGTCTCCTTCATATTCCACATCTGAAGGTAATGAAGGAGGTGACATTAATGCTTTTTCTGGTTGCAGTGGTTGTACGGGTTTGCTATGTGACAAGGAAAACTGGAATACATTCTGCTGTAAAGTGGAACTCGCATTCGAACTGCATATACTGGATGGTGATGACGGAGGAGGTGACAAGGGACTGGTAAGTGAAGATGGAGGAGTTGGAGACAGGGATGATCCTGGCAACTCAAGACTCCTTTTCTTAAAGGCCGGAGAATACTTTGGCAAGGTGTTACTGATGTTGTTGTTGCTTCGTTCAGCTTTCCAAGGAGGGTCAGACAAGGACACTTGTTTTTGTATCACAGGATAATCGGGTTTAGTGTTTCGAGGCAAAGACATAGTCTTGCATGTTGTCACCACAGTTATAGGCAAAGAGGCTCTTCGGGAATCTTTGACACTTTCTGAATCACTGCCGAAGATAGTAGGCAAAGTTTTATTTCCGTCAGGTTGTATAGGCTTCTCAGGTATGACGAGACCTTTTAATTTATTCAATGGTTGCTTTCGATTGTCGATGATAGACAAAAGATTGGATCCAGCTGCTTTTTTGCTTAGAAGATGTTCCGTATTTTTTAAGTTTTTTAAGCTGTATAGCCCGTAATTATATCTTTTATTGTTAGTGAGTTGGGTTTCTGGATAAGTAGAAATTATTGGTTTGGGAGGTTCAACGTCCAACTTAATTGGTAATGGAGCATAAATATTATTTGAAAGATTTTCCGTAGAGGAGTTTGTATTAAGTGAAGGTATGCTTAAAGCTGGTTTTAAGTTAGAATTAATATTGGGTGTTTCTTTTTCCACATACTTTTTAGATATATTATGTAGACTTTGCCATTTCGTGTCTCGAGAAAGGCTATTTTGTTTTCTATCAGCAACAGGTGAACTATCAGTCTTTTTGTTATCCGTAATAACGGCCACAGCTTTTATATTAGTCTCACTTCCATATCTCTGAAGATCTTTCTTTACTGTAGTCTGATTAGCTTCCATTTCAGAGAACATGGCGATACGATCTTTCACACTCACAGATTTCTCAAACCGACGGCCAGGTAAAGACCATTTTGTTTCCGCAGCAGTTCTCAGGCATTCTTCACTTTTCCATTTAAGGGCAGAAGAATGATCACCGATTCTTGTGACCAGATTGCCATTGATGATGTTAGGCGCATCGAGTTTTTTCGTCGGTGATGAGGAACTTAATGTGCGAGCAAGAAAATTTGCTTTCGATTCTTGGCTAGCGTTGTTCTCACGCTGCAAATTGAGTAGAGTATCTTCATGAAAAGACTTAGACATGGCGAAATTTCTCGACTGCTCATTCTTCTGTTGATTTAAGATATTTTTGGAGTTTTCACTATAACTAACATTCGAAATCTGATCTTCATTAGTGTAGATGTCACCCTCACCGAAATTAGAGTCTTCTCCAGAGCTGGAACTCTTGCTGAGGGGCGGTTTTCGATAATTAGGAACTTCAAGACTCATTATCTCTTTCAAGGACATCTTGGTTTGTTTTTGGTTGTCTCCCGATCTGGGAAGGGACTTCCTAGCTGGCACAGGCGGCGGTTTCTGACGCGGTGGTATAGAAGGTGGACAGATTTGCAGAGTGGAGGGTAAAGGATCGCCATCCAGATCATCAGCTGAATCGATGGAAGATGAAGCTAATCCCAAGTCATCACTCCGTTCCGCATCTGAATCGATGCCTTCGGGGACCGAATATTGCCTCATTTGGGGCGCTTCTTCTGGAGTGAATTTCTGCAAGGTAATATTTTGGAGGCGAGATATGGCTGATTTCGATTGTGTTTCAGGAGAGGAGACTACGGGATCTTCGAGAAACACCCCGGAATCGTCGCAACCTGGAGAATGGTGCTTAGAGTCCTGCTCAAAATGGTCAGTAGTTCCTTGAAAGACAGATGAGTAGTTGACGCGCTGAGCGTCGGCGACGATTACTTGGTTCTGGGGTCTCAGCATCTCAGGTGAGGAATGCTGTGATGAAATAACTAAGGGAAGAAAAATGAAATCAGAATTAATTAGCCTTTTAATGTGTTAGGTTGTAATTTAAGAAAAATTGTTCAATGAAAATATTAAAACAAATGTGTTTTCCCACAACAGAACGTAGAAATAAAATTATTTACTTTTAAAAGTGTTAGGTTGTAATTTAAGAAAAATAGTTAACAAATATATTTATACAGAAGTTGTTTTCACACAAAAGAACTGAAGCCAAAAAAAAAAAAAATTCTTAAACTTGAAGTTCTTAAACAGAAATTGAGGAAAATCTATCAATTCTATTTTATTTACTTGTAATTTTGTGAATTAAAATACAGGGAAAATATACATTTAATTATCTTCAAGGTTAAGAGAACTTGTTGGTTTGGTTTGTATCGGTGACCCAGTTTGTATTATTCTCCCTTCTCCTCCCCAAGAATTTGCATTTAAAACATTGATAATGAGTTGGTTATTATTTAAATATCAATGAAACTTGACATTGATTTGACAACTTCCTTCCACATCATCTAAACTTCTTTTGTATTTTTAATCTTCGCTATTTGTTATTTAAAAGACTTTTAAGTAATTCGTCTATTTTTTATTTTTGACAGCAATGTCACTGTTTCCAACCGATACAATGAAAAAAAACTTAAAAAAAAAACAAGAAATTTATAAAATATAAACATATGAAGGCTTAATACGAATATTTATGAATCCCTCATAAAATAAGAGGTTTTTAACGAAAGAGCGATTTTATCATATAGTTATCTATAAATAACACTCAAAATCACACATTCTTTAAAAAGAAATCTTAAAATTATTTATGCTGTTATGAAAGTTTCAATGCATAAAAACTCTTTCTTTTTTTAAAAAAAATTAAACATAAGTGTAACTGTTGAATTCAAGAGTAGTATTTTCGCTCATTATTTTTACTTAAGTGCTTGAATTTTAATGTCGAATTTAATTACACGAGTAGAGCGTAAGGTTTCACTACAACATTAAATAATAAAAAGTAGAGAACTCCTCTGCAGGATTTTCAAGCCGAATAGATTTTTTAAGTTAATTTCCCATTCCTCAAATGGATTTTTTCTTCTAGTTTATTTCTTCGAATTATCAATTGAAAAAACCAACAACTGAAAAAAAATCTTAAAATTTTTTTTTCAATTCCATGGTGCTTAACGAAATGTTTTACTCGCAAATCGTAAAAACTGTTTTTACCACATATAATAATTTTTACTAGTATAGTTCTTATCAGAAACTATAAGATATTCCAAGCAATCCAAATGTCGAAAGAATGGGAATATGTTTTCTGGTTACCAATTTATATTGTGAAAAACAAGATTGCTTTAATATCGCACTTTAATGCTTGACTTTTGATGAAAAGATCCAGAAAGTTCTAAATTTCAAATGGGTCGCGGTAGCCTAGTGGTCAAGGTCGTGGACTAGCGGCCGACGGTTTTCGTTCAGTCGCGGGTTCGATCCTTGGCCGCCAAAGACCCGCCGTGTAGCCGGGGCTGATAAACGTTAAATCTGTTCGGGGCCCAAAGTCCTCCCATTGGAGTGGTGTGGATGTTAGGAGAAGGGGGTACCAGCTCAGGTGTCGTCCTCGTCACTTGACCGTGGTTCAAAATTACGAGGTCCGTCGCCAATAGCCCTCGTGTTGCTTCTAGTGCGACATTAATAAAAACTAAACTAAATTTCAAATCTAGGAATTATTTAATTTTGCAAGTAGTTGTAATGATAGGTAACTGAAATAGGGGATAAAGTCATTTGTAACAGTTTGCATGAAATAGTAACTCACCAGTGTCAGGTATGACTTCATCATGGGTGTGGAGGTTTGGCGCGGTTGAGCCTGCTGTCGGGACATCGGGTGTCCCGGGGCCCAGCGAGGTCCTCTCGTTGACAGGTGACAGAGTTTCTTCAATGCTCGTGGCGTCTTCGCCTACTGAAAGAAAGAATGCGTTCATTAAAAGAAAGCCTGGCATGAACAATATGGAACAACTAAAACCATTTAAAAAATGTTAACACTAAAAAAGCACGACAAATATTAATGCAAAAAATGTTCATCCGTATAATATTAAAAAAATCCGAAAGATTTTTAAAACTTTATTAATTCTGCAGCTTGTCCTAAACCTGAAGAAGAAAAAAAAAGTACGGTAAGATAGTGAAGTTTAATGGGGCAAAAGCCAGATGTGACCATGTAAAAGAGCCAGATGTGATCATGTAAAGCGCCAGATGTGACCAGCTAAACCAAGTATATCTATAATCTAGACATTTCAAAAAACTGAAAAAAGATAAGAGAATCGCACATGTACATTTCAGGCTTCTTCCTAAAGAAAAGGATGCACATTACATGGCAAATATACCTAAAAATTTAAAAAATTTAACTTGAAATTATAGGTACACGTTATACGCAGGGATATACTATACATATATTCTTCCATTAAATTCTTAAATCCATCTGTTAATATAATTCATTGACAAATACAACAACAAAGTTGAGTGAGTGATAGTATGGCACGAATACCAGACGTGACAATGCTGCACCAAACAAAGTAAGTGAGTGAGTGTAAAGCTAACTGATCTAACGTGAAAAAATTGGTTGATCAAGAAGATGAATCCATAATAGAGAAGCATCGCTACGGTATCCGGGGGCGCATCACCCGTGTTTACCAAAGACAGTAAGCTATATTTTAAACAGCTAATCCATGGGTAAGAAAAAGATCACTGGAGTGCCTCGGGGTCATGATGCCCGTACTTACCTAAAGAAGGCAAGCCCCTGAGGTCTCCCAGGTCTAGCATGTTGATAGCATGTTTTTCCACCCGGTCACCACACGGGTGGAAAAAAAGATAGAATTTAAAAGTTAAAGAAAACAATACACTACAGCAAAAAAAAAAAAAAAAAAATATTGCTTTCTTCAATGTGAATATAAAATATGAAGTTATTTTTTGTTGATAAAATGAGAAAAAATATTTCAAATAATTAAAAAAAAAATTAATCTGTGCGGGTCGTTGTGCAAAACTTTCTTACAGTGAGTAATATGACTCCTTTAATACAGTATCGTTTACATTACAAAGGCGTAAGTAAATTCAAATTCATTATTAATAAATATATATAATATTTGTAAAACATTTCTAAAATTTATCGATACATTTTATAGAATATAGTACACAAGTTTTTATTTTCTGACTCATAATTTTTCTTTGTGTGAATTCATTTTACACGCAGTTCCAATTCAAATACAAGGTATGTCACTCATTTTAACAAGAAAAAAAATAACAGATGTTTATGTTTCAGTAATAAAACGTTTTTTCAGCAAAACAAGACAATATATTATTTTATTTATTGATAGCATGAACTTGTACGTGAAATGTCTTTCGTATCTGATATGAATAACGACTTTTTTTCCAAAAACAAACGCAAAAAGAAAAAAAAAATCCTGACATCTTTCTCTTCTTCAATATTGCATTTATAATTCTAATTAGTAAATTATGAACGCAGAAAAAATTATGAATCCAGGAAGAGGAGTTTGGAATCGGCAATTCCATTTTTTGTTTGAATATAAAAAATATTTACACAGAAGTTTTTCAACTTTTTTTCCTTCTCAATCCATACTTAACGACATCTGACCTTAACTTATTTGGTAAATTAGATAATCACTTAAGATGCTCATATTTCACTAGCGAAGAGGAAACGATAAAGGAAATTACTAATTAAAATGTAGACTTTTATTAAGGAGAAAAAATCATTGAAATGGTCCTCCGGGAGGATATATATCGCGTGGCAATTATATCAGCAATAACTCGTAAGCAAATAATTGTTGGCCAACAAGTTCAAACGTATTATTTGAACTATTATTAAGCGAGTGAAAAGAAGATGCCATTTCAATTCTAACGAATTACAGAAGATACAACGAAATTTATTTCGGAAGATAAATAAATTACATAATTAACGATGATAAAAATTATCGTCCAGTTACACCTAACATTTCAATTGAATTTTTTTTAAAGAATAAAACAAAACTGCAATATTAATTACGTTAAATTATTCCCCTGACACCATATACATAATTATTGAACAACTTCGGACATCGCCTATTATTATATCAATGCAATAAATAATTCACTACATGTTAGGCTTGGGATTGTTTTATATTTTAAGTTCTACTAGAAAAGATTTTGAACTGTTTATCTACTAATGAATTTTAATTTCAAAATAAAGCAAAACAAATTTGACTTTTTTTTTGTAAAAGTTTACGAAAATAAAATGAAATCGTGGCCAATAGTCCCAAAACACCTAAATTTAAAAAAAAAAAAAACATGTAACTAAATCATTCATAAATATAATCTACCACACAAGAAAAGGTCGGCTTAGACGAATAATATTTGATAAACACGCAATATTTTTAAGAAAACTGACCTATAAAGATCCACCTGAAAAAATTCCAGATGGAACTTTAGAAATTATTTTCGTTTTCAACGATCCCGATGGAAATGAAAATAAAGATAATGGGGGAAATAATTTCGATGGAAAAATATTTTTGAATTCCTAATAAATTTATTTACATGCCATTAAATAATGTATCTCATATTACGATTCTATATAAAAAAATATGCTTTGTAACAAATTTATTATCAACGTCACTACATTGTGTTTTAGAAATGATGATTTTATAGATTTATATTAAAATATTTTTTTTCTCATAAGGATCCTAGAACGCTGGGCAAAGAAATAAAATACAGAAATAATGCCACCTTTTGTTCTAATAACTTCCTATAAATGATTAAAAATATAAATCGTTTCCCGTAAAAAACTTACAACCAGCATATCAGCGATTAAACATTTTTATTAGAAGATGAATAATATCTACTCTTAAAATTTTGTTTCGGTTCAAGTAAATGATTCGAAAACTGATTTGCTAGCTACAGTATCGTCCTCGTCACTTGACCATGGTTCATAATTATGAGGTTCGAAGCCAATAGCTCTCGTGTTCTTCTAGTTTCGATGTTGATGAAAAATCATTCCAACTCAAAAACTAAAGGAACAAAATTTTTTTTTTCAATATATCTTTCAGATACAAAATAATTGCAATTTCTTCATATCTTGTGATATAAATTAAGTTCGTATTGCAAGTAACTACCTGTATGTATAATATCCTATACAAAAGTAAGGCGTTTTATTTTTATAAATGATGTTCTACCATGTGTTGAAACAAACGTTTATTAGAATAAGTATTTGCCTGGACACACAGCTTGTATTCTATTTTCTAGCAACGGCACGTTCGAAGACGCATTTTATACATATTTGCATATTTTGTTCAATAAAAAAAGGTACAAACAAGTGAAAAGAAATAATTTTATTTTGATTAATCTTTGTAAAGAAAATTTAGTAAATGTTCCTGTCATAGGTGGAAAATTTAAAAAAAAAAAATCCATCCGTACATCTGAGTATTCCGTATAACAAGTAAAAATGTAACATTTCAATAACTAACATACCCTTAAGCTAAAAACAAACGGTTATGGGAATCAATATTTGTTCGGACCACTCAGAAGGTGCTCTTCAGTTTTCGTGTTGCAACACATTCAAAGAAGCGTGTCCAAAATGTTTGTTCGCACCGTTGATCTGAATACATGCCTCGTATTTAGTTTCCTAGCAGACGAAAATAATTTCCGATTCACTTCACTTCCTCATATCAAATAATTTTTAACGCGTCCACCTTTTTTGGTAAAGATATGTGCATGCAATGGGGCAAGAAAGAACTGTCGGTGGGTAAGAGAAAGAAGTAATTCGGAAATCAAAAGCGGAGATGGCGTCGTGAGGATATGTCTCAAGGTCGACAAATGAAACAATGGAAGGACAATCGCTTCCTCGGTCCGTTCACCTGGACAAGAACTTCTGACGGAAGTTCTCTGCAATTTTTTTTCTTCTCCGCTCTCGGATTCCCCTCACTGTGACCGGAACTGCTTTTGGATTTAGTAAACGTTCCGTGCCCCGTTGCTGTCTTCTTCATTGAATAAGGCGTCATCCATGTCGGTTGAATATCATAGCATGCTATTTTGTATAAACAATCCACAGACCACGATCGCATTAAAAAAAGTAGCCTAAAATATCTTGACCGCATTCGTCACAACATCGTTGGTTGACCTCAGCACAATTAACCACACTAGCGTATAATTGCAATGGAGTTTGGACAAGGCTTGCTAATAAACTTTTATAGAGAGAAACGGAACATTTATGGTCTAGTTCTGAAATGGCAATAGATAACAGGAGGATAGCATCTCGTCTGGAATATTCAACGATCCATTCCAGTAGAATATTTTGATTGTTCCACTCTCTTAATTCACTTAATTTTTTTTTGCATCGAGAAGAATAAAAACTCTCAAGATTTTTTATACATAGTTTTATTTAGCTTATTTAGTTCACTTTTGTAGAAAGAGCATAAGCGTTGAAAATTACATCCACGAATTAAATTGATCCCTTGCACGCGGATTTTCCCAGCATTGACCATTATTTATTGGCGGTAATTTTTTTAATACTTCAGACAGCATTTTTTGAACTGAAAAGAATTAATAGGTAATTGAATAATAAATGTTGATCATATGCATGATAAAGTGTGTTATAATTAAAATTTAAAGAATTAAAAAATTTTAACATTTCACATAAAAAGAAATTCAAGTACCAAATAAATTTAAGAGTTGAAACGCAAGATTTAATTTTAGAAAATGAATCGGTAGCTTAATATCTCACGTTATCGACAATTAAATATTTTGTATAGAAATTAGCTTTTAAAAATAAGTTTTAGTTTTAATTTATTATATGTGCAGCATTTTCAATGCGAATAATTTGACACTTAGTTAAAAATACGCTCATTTAAGCATATTTTCAGTTTCTTCTGAGTTAGTTGTAAACATTTAAAAAAATTAACTACAACAAATTATAGATCACAAACGAAGAAAAATAAATATATATAAATGTGACTAAGAAAATAGAAAAGAAAAACTATATTGAAAAATTAATAAACAATAACCACAAATGTAATAATTTTTATGATTTTCATTTTAGTAAACATTTTTACAGAAGCAGAAACTTGTATTTACGTTACAATGATATAATTACAATATTTTAGAAGCAAAATTATATGTTTACAATATAAATAAAAATAATAATAAAGTTAACATTTTAAACTATAAAAGTTTTAGGTTATATTCGATCAGATAAAATATGTACATAAATCAACATAGATTCTCGCATTTCATCCTTTTACTTAATTTTTGAAAATATTTTTGTTTCCCTTTTACAATGATTAATTTATTTATTTATGTTTCAAAGTTATTTCGATACAATTTTTAAAGTAAGCACTTAAAATATTCTGATGATTCCAATAACTACCGTTTACTGATAAAAAAAAATCGTAGAACAATTTAATATTCACAGTAAATAAATTAAAGTTTTCCAAAATTTAAAAAAAAAAAAAAACCACTTAAAGCAAATAATAAAACCTGCAAAAAATATCCTTAGTAAAAAATGAAAAAGTTCCAAGCAAAGTTTTGCAAAGAACAGATTTATCTACCCAAGGTGTGCTTTTTTTTTAATAATTATTATTAAATTAGTCAATTAAGTATAATAATTAAAGTAAACGAAGAAATGTCGTGAAATAGACGATAGTAAACTTTTCCAATATTAAAATTAACGGAATCGATAAATAATACAATTGAATATATATGAGCTAAATGAAATTAAAATTAAAGCGATAAATTATTACAATTGAATATATTTACGCTAAATGCAATTAAAATTGAAGCAAACGATAAAAAAAATTGAAAATCTGGTTCGCCAAAAGTGATACAGCTAAAACAATAGCCTCTTGGGTGGTTAATAAAAATCACTGAAATTAAAACAATACGATGTACAGTTTTTCAAATATGAATGGACATAACTACAACAAACGAATTACAAGTTCATTTAAAATGGTTAATGCTTATGTCCAATAAGATGTTTCATCAGAAGCAGGACTCGCAATTCTTCACCTCACTAATATCATAATATAGTGAAAAAATGGGATAAAACACGGAACTTGCGCACACAAGAAGAAAAAAAAAAGTTCTTCCATGACAGTTTTTTTTAAACAAAATATAATTTTTAAGCTCCTTACTAAAATGGAAAAATAAATAAAAGGGGGAGAATGCAGTGACCTGAAAGGTCATTGTTCTTGCGGAAGAAAACGGGTATTTTGTTAAGTTTAGTTATCTGCAGAAATAACAAGGTATTATAAAAAAAATAGATGAAAGGAAGAAAGTCCAGCAGCAAAGTTGACGTCGAAACATTTTCAAGCAGAATTTATGTTTTCACAAATATGTAGTCCCAAAACAGTTGTTACATTATGTTACGCTTCGGCAATTAAATATTTCGCAACATTTTTTTTTAACAATTCGGCATAAATATTTTAAGAGTTTCACTTTTTTGAAACCATAAAAAGAGTTGTACTCTTACATCAATAGAACTCCATTTAAATAAAACTGATTGATCAATGTAAAATTAGGCTTAATTAAGAATTTCGAAAAGGATTTTTTGTTCTGAAATTCGATAAAAATCAGGCTTAATGAAATAAATTCGGATTTAAAAAATTTCGTTTCTTTTTTTAAAAGCAGAATGAATTCTTAAAACTGTACTCCCTGTTCATCCCGACACTCCCTAGTTTTTTGAAATTTAACTATACATAGAACATGGTTTCAAAGTTACGTGATTTAAGTATTTTTAATTAACCAAAGCTAAGAACTTAGAATAAAATCCTCATTGTTATTATGTTGAGGCCTTTCGGATTATCTCTAAGGCGAGTTGTTTTAAAGAGTAACGACCGGGCTCAATCGCTTCCTTTTGATAGCAAGAATCCTTGTATGTGAAAAAAATGGGTCTAAAAATACCACGATAACAATCGGCGATTTGCATGCAATTTTCATTTTCACTCTCTTTGTTGGTGGCAAAATGCTGAACGGTTCCAGGCCGTGGTCCCTGTGGCTTCAAGCGCGGGATGAAACGTATTTTTAGAGGATTAGAGTGGGCGAAACAAAAGAAATGCAAACAATGGTCGACCTTAATCCCAGATCAGTAGGACGAACCTGTCGCTTGGCAGCCTTCGGTGGACAGCTGACCAAACAAGGGTTCGCGCAGCAGTATCTAGAGGACACGTATTTTGATACGTGCCGAGGAAAAAAAATTCAATTTAAATCAATATTATGAGAGAGAAAATTGAAATGAATGTTGAAAAAATTTGGAAAAACATGCCATTTTTTATTTGGAAGTTTTTGATGGCTCGTTTATAGATTTTTTACTTTCAAACTCATCGAGAGAGAAAGCAGGTGACGTCAATAAATCCAATATAAGGAAGGCAACCCTATTTAGAATGAAGTAAAACAATTAAAATAAATAATGTGATAAGAAAACATTTCACTTGTTTCATTATAAAATATAGATATGTTATTTATTCAAATTAAAACAAGATTTGATTGGATAATTGTAATAGAAATTTCCAAGGTTCATTAGTATCTTAAAATTTTTTCAACCAATCATCACATTGATATCTTAATTCGTGAGGAAATCGTTATCTTAAAGGAGATATTCTAAAACAAATTGATAGACATTGAAGGAAAAATATAAGGAAGGGGCAATGCTGAAAAATACTAGACTTGTCTTCTAGCAAACAAATTTAACACAGAGAGAAAAAAATACAAGTTCATTATTTCACTTTAATTCCTATTATGATCAGAGTTTTGAAAAATTAGCACGTGGAATGAATTAACGAAAAAAAAGAAACTGTTAAAAATTCTAGTATGCTGTTCAGAGTTTCTCATGTACTGCGAATAACTTCCCAATCATATCTAAATATTTAGAAGAAAGAGTTGACAGCAGTATTTCATACTGTTCGTACAGTAAGACTCAAAGGCATTTCCCATTTCATAATTTTCATAAGAATGACGCGTGATAATCGTTTGCAACACCCTTATTTGTTAAAACAATTGTTCTTAGAATTCGAGACAATGCTACGCATACCTTTGGTAAGAAACCTTCGTGAAGTCGTAATCGAGCAGGTCCATTGCTGACGACCTCCGCTGATTGGTCAGGGGTCAAGAGACAACAATAGCCTCAAAAGGGGCCTTTACTGCCTCTCGCTGAGCATTCTTCTACGCGCTGATTATCAGGGCATCTAACTCCCACTCATTTTTAAAGATGAGCACCTTTACGCTTCTCTTTCTCCGACCTTCAGGAAGAGTTGACTCTTCCTTGAGAGGTCCATGCTGCGTAAGAGGCGAATTACCAGCTAACGGATAGTCCTGAATGACGGTATTGTTTAAAGCAATATTTTGGTGGTTTGCAGTCAAGCAGCATTTTGTCTTTAGCAAGTAGTTTAAACTACAACTCGCAGGTATTTTCTCAGTTAATTCCTTTTTCTTAACATTATATAAACACTTGACAGTCTACACACAAGCAATTACAATCCATATAGATGCCTAAATATTTCCCGTAATTAATTAATATGAAGAAATCGAAGTTTTAGTTTTCAACATAAAAATATATACAAATCTCAGTTTTGTATTACAACCACATTTATACAATGTTATATGAAACCCTAATATTGATCGAAGTTTAACATTCCTTCAGAAAATGACGATAATAGAGAAAACACTGTTTCGAAGAAATTGGCACATAAAAATCGGGTAATAATCAAAGCCTAAGACATTTCGAGAGAACTGCCAATAAAAGATTTTAAACGCTTATAATATTGGTTATATTGCACCAGCAATTCGTTTTTATCTGAGTATTATTTTATATCAGTAGTTTAAAAAGGCTAACTTCCAATTAACTAAGAATCGAAGACAAATTGTTGAAATGACAGAAAACGGCATTTTATAAAAATAACAAAATGTAAATTCATTAGAAAACATTAATTTTTTTGAGTGTGAATCATCAAAGTGCATCTGATACTTTAGTCATTCTTGAGTTACTGAAACTGAAAAACAAATAAATACTTTTTTTTAAGTATTTTTGTTTTCAGATTATAACCATCCTTTCATATCACATTATGCAACTATTATATGATTGCGAAATCAAATGTGAACATTTTAAATTTCGAATAAAGACCATTCCACTCCTTTAACTATTCCATGAAACACTCATGTTACTATACACATATATAAGATGTCGTTGAATTAAACATGGAGAGGATTTGGCTCTTTTTTCAGATTTTTTAACTGCATACTTAAAACGAACATTCGTAGCTAAGTATCTAAAAAACCGTTCCAAACATGAACACTTGAATTATTTCATTTGTTATTTTATGATTTTTTTCAGTACTAATTTACATCAAAAGGAATGAAATTTTGAGTTGAATGTCTTTACTCAACAATCCTCCCTGGACTACGACGTTAATTGACCTTTAAACTGTCTTCCCCATAGCAGATTCAAGAATGACAACCATTCCACAGCAGCTTTACTGTTAGAACGGAAAAACCATCCCTCCCTTTTTTGCTGGTAACCTCTGTTCCAGTCTTTTGCAGACGATGCCTGCAGCGCAGAGCTGAAGGGGAGAGCTTGATGAGGGGAGACGGATTCCGTGGAAAAAGAGTTGAGATGAAGAGCTGGGGATCGCTGACCCGCTGTCCGGTTAGACGAGTTTCCTCTAATGGCCTTGCACCTCCCTTCTCTCCGCCAGGTACAGCACATCGGTCGCCAACATGGGCAATAAATAAGAGATCACCCCGCCGAATCACTACCGTTTCATTGCATCAAAAGTGCAAGTCAGTTATAAATACGTTGATGTGGTGTCTCGTAACCACGGTGCATTTCCTTCTTTATTGTTGAATGTAAGGGTGGGAGGGAGGATCGCATTTATGATGATCTTTCTCGTGACAGAGTGCAATTTAAACATCTTTCTGAGAAGAGTATCATTGAAAAATTTAAAAAAATAATAGAAATGTAGACCAGTAACCTTAAGTTTCAAAATGCGTAATGTGTATAAAACTGCGTACTTTAAATGAATGTGTAATGTTCCTAAGCCTCTACGTCATATAACTGTATATTTTACGGGAGTAGAATTCATCAACTGCAATCCAGTGTTTCTAGATAAGAAACTTAAGCCGATTTCTAAAGCGCGATTGTAGTTTTGTTAGATTAACCAAACAGTTTTATTTACATTAAACAGAAATATACGTTTTAAATAGTACAGACAAAAAACAACAAATTTTTAATTTAAGGTCTCTTTAAAAAAGAACGTAAAGAAATTCTGCACAGGAAAAAAATACCCCTCCCGCCCAAATAATTTTGCAAATCTCCGATTTAAAATAAGAAAACAGTTTTCACAGGAAATTTTAAACCAAGTGATCAAATCACGTCCACCTCCTTTAAATTAATATATATATTCCATGTGTGAAAACAATATACATATATACCCATATGATGGTATAGGGAAAAAGTTTCGGTTTTACAATAAAAAAAATACATAAAAAACAAAGGAATCTTAACTTCTCTTTGTTAAGTATCACTTTCTGATAAATAGAGTAGGTTTACAATTCACTATCATCTGTGAAACGTTGATAATGTTATTATTGAATATCTGAGAGCCAAAAAAAATTCTAATAATGATCACTTAGGAGTTAGAATAATAAAAACGAAACCTATCGTAGTTTGTTCCATCAATACAAAATCTAATATACTTTCACCATCATCTGAAATTGGAACTGAACTCACACTAACTTTTGAATTCGAACATTGTGTGGAATTGAAACTAATGACTTTTGAAGATGGAGATTCCCACGGTGCTTCATACACTATCAAGGTAATGAAAATGTTTCCTTCCATTCACGAAGGGTACATTCTTTTTTTGCTTTTGTTGCTAAATTTTGTTAGGAGAATAAGATTCCGGAGTTGGCTATAAATCATTTGGGCGGTGTCCTTTTCTCCCCCTTAGAAATTACATAATGAGTATCTTATACGTGTTAGCTAATATATGATGTTGGAGAAATAATAAGAAATGAGTTCGTGACTATATCAAATATGAGAATAATTATTACATAAAACTGCAACAACTTGAAGTGAAAGTATGATACTTTGCATATCATAATGATCATGTTTTTGTAATCGAAATTCCGCCTCAGGGTTAAGAATGATATCTTGGACATCGTAAGTATCTCGTTCAAATTGCATCAGAAGTATATTCTCAAGTTAGTTAATGTGAGTTTTATAACAGTCGTTATATTATAACATTGATCAGAGAATGAATAAAAATATATCTCGCTCAGAGAATAAATAATCTTTTAAAATATAATTAAAACACAATATTGAGATATTGTAGGGAAAGGATCCTAAAATAATTTCAAGAATATTAAAATAAGTTAATAATAATTGTTTTAAATATACTCTCGCCATAAGAAATATTGTTTAAAAATATTAAAATCATGCTATTTCTTTCAGAGTATCATGACTTTTTCACCCAATTTTTTAACATAGCTGAGATTTTCTTAACTACATATCAAGCTTCATGATAGAAATATAAATTTAGAGTTACAGCACAAAAAGTAGGAAACAATACTTTGAAGAAAAAAAGAAAACAGCAATTTTTGTTTGTTTAATATAGGCATTCAAAGCGTGACACATGCAGACGTATTTTTCAATTTTGAAATAAGATAAATCTTTCTGTTGAGCTTATTTCACACTCATTAGGGTAAGCTCAGTTGCGTACTTTAAAATCTCCAATTTAAACAAACATTTTCAACATATTATTGTTCATTATCGATAAATACCGTTTTCTATAAGACGACATATCCAAGATGCGCCATCGACTGCAAATTTCCTCCATTTTGAATATTTTAAGAAGACATTATCTTTCAAGAGACAGAAAGTGTAATCCCTGAACCAAAAAGTATTCTTAATCACCCCCATTTTACGTAACAAAGTGCTTTCATTGCAGAGATTACGAGTTTCCTCGTTTTCTGTACATAATTCGCACAAACGATGTGTTGTCCCTGTTCTCCAACGAACGTGTCGCAATCATACGGAACTGTTGGGTTAAAAAAGAAATCCTTTCTCTTTGCCTCAAATCCCATTCGCTTGCCTCTCGGCGCTGTTTGCGACAGAATTTCGGGTGGGAAATGGAACAATCTCTTCAAAAATGACATTACGCGGAAACAAATGGAGTACCGATTTCCATGATTCTGGAACAAGAGAAAGCTGGAACACTTTTATGTACATACATATGGAAATATGACACCCACGACGTCATTGACACCATTGTCATTAGCGCACTGGTTCAACTCAGAGGGTTGGCAGTTCATTAGAAATAATAGGAATATTTTACCAATTTGAAAAAATTGCTAGATTATAAATTTCAGAAATTTTTCTGAAGGTAAAATGGAATTTATGATATATATGGATATAATATAATCGCATATGTAAGTATGGAGAGCATTTTTGAAAATGGGTTTTTCATAACACTGTCTGGCATACGTAGAATGTTTAAAATATTTGCGACTGCACTTCGAGCCATACTTCAGAAGAGTAAAAGTAACCGAAAGCGTATGAAGAAAACTTAGGATTAATTAAAATTCTTAAGCATTGAGGCATTTTTACCTTATTATATATGAAATCAGATTTCCGCGTGCGTTTCATTAGTTACATGAGAGAATACCCGAAATTAATATAAATAATTTGAATACTGTAGAATAAGTCGGGAAGCTTTTATGCTACAGATTTTCTATTCCTTATACTTTTGTAGCTGTTGCTAAATATTCTAGAACAATTAAGTTTTTAACAATCTTCATGAACAAATGCTTTCCGTATCATTGTCAGCATCATAGTAACATACCAAGATAGCTGCAATTTCGAGTAACAATTCTCCTTAAGAAAAAAAATATTATTAATTTTGTATGATAGACATGAAATGCGACACTTTCTGCAAAGATTTTCCTTTTGATTGAAATACATTTTTTGTTTGTAGTGTTTATTACAGAAATAACCCAACAAATCTAATTTGAATGGTACCATCGACTTCATGATAAACTTTATTTCGCGATTATAATTCTGCTTCATGCATGCTTTGTAAGAAATGATCGTTGGTTTCATAACTCTATAACCCATGGTTGACACAAATTACGTTTCGGGAATAAAAATTTAACAGGCATTTTGAAGATGGAATTGATTACCTTTTCTAATTGTAGACCCTGCCTTGAGAAAAAAAAATTCCAACATTTGAATAACCGGGGCAAACATGTTTCGTCTTTTTTTCAGGACCACCGACAGAAAGGAAACTACTTTTCTTCAAGAAGATTTTTAAACACACATCCGTTTTCACGGGAACACACACATAGGAGACCGACAGTTCCAAAACAGGATGAGTCACGGTCCGGTATTCCTTACCACCGATTTCCGCATTTCATCTTCGATAATGATCCCCGGAACTCGTCTCAGACTTTTTGTTCTTTTTTATTTTGTCCCCCTTCCCTCCATCGCATCGATAAGAAAACGATATTCCCTCCATCAGTTGTTCACACGCTAAACAATCAAATGAAATGCAACATTTTCGTCGCTTGTTCTTTTTTCGGACGGCGGCGGTTCTTTTACAGCATTCTTATAATTTCATTCAAAATTTTCGACGCAATTTAAAACCAGCAGCCTGTTTCCGGTATCAAATGGTGTGATTAATTAAACGAACATTTTTACCGACAACAAGTAAAGAAGATCTTGGAATTTTAACTTGGAAAAATTCCTTCTTCCACTTCTGTAGTTTCGTATCCGGTTTTGAGGCATTTCCTATGCTAAAAAATTTGAAATGAGATAATGCGGATTGTTCTCTCTTTTTTCCCTCGTGACATTGATGCGAAGTTATTCAAGTTATTACAAGAAAAATTTGGAATTTCATTTATAAAGAACTATCCTTTTTTTTAAGTATGAAAATTCGGAGTTTAAACTATGATCAGAATAATGTAATTGGGAAAATTTATGATCCTCACAAAAATTCATAAATATTATTAATACAGATAATAGATGACAGACATGACCGATATTTATTTCCATAGGCATGTATTATGGTAAAATCATTTAAATTAATATATTTTTTAACATCAATATTATAAGTTAATTGATTGATTCGTTTTATTAACGTTGCATTAGAAACAACACGAGAGCTATTGAGGACGAACCTCGTAAATTTAAAATTCGGTCAAGTGGTGAGGACGATACCTGAGTTGGCACCTACCTCTCCAAACTTCCACACCAAGTCAATGGCAGGACTTTGATTCCCGACTGATTCAACGTACATACAACCCAAATACACTAGGAGGGGGGGGGGGTTCAGTGTCATAAAGGTTCGAATCCACGGCTCAACGAAAACCGCCGGTTGACCATGATCACCAGGCTACCGTGACCACACCAGATAAAGAGAAGGATATATGTGTAAAAGCACAGAAACGCATATTCCGTTCTACTTATTCAGTATAATTTCCAGCCTTTACTAAAAAGTATTTATCTGAAAAAGGCAGAAACATAAAATACCATGTTCAACCTTTAATATCAATAAAAACTGGTAATCTAAACCGAATCTTATGAGAGAGTGGCACAGGGGCACGTACCCCCCTTGTCGAAATTTAACAAAATAAGATTTCTGAGCAGGAAATCCCAACCAAATTTAAAAGCATTTATCATATTGTTTCACTTCTAAACTATTTGCTGTGTTCAAGCACAGGTCCGAGCTATTAAAAATACCGTAAATTTTTAGATCTCAATTTGAATTTGATTCCTGAGTTAATATTTAGTTCCTTTTTAGATTAAGAACTAAGTAAATATGAATGATAAATGAAATAAACTAACATAAGACTTCCAGATCAATAAATTAAAAAAAATATTTTTTTTAATGCACGCGTTTAAAACGTGTATATAAAGGAACTATTTTAAAAACAAATACATATCTACAGCAAAAGAAGAACGCAACAAAACAATGAAGTTAAAACAGGGAAAAGCAGTTTTATACTTTAAAACATACCGTTTATAAATACTTCTGCGATATATATATAGTTATTATTTAATTGTCACCGAAAAATTGAAATGAAAAATAAGCTGTTGTATTACAAGAACAGCTACACAAGTTGATTAAAATTTGAGGGGAAAAAAACCCCGAATGAAATACAAGCGGGATTTAAAAATTAATAAAAAACTAAAAAAAATTTAAAAGAGCCAGTATAATTTAAATATTAAATAAATTAATTCAGCCAGAAATTTAAATAAAAATTTAAATATGTGTTTTTCCTCTGCATTCAAATGGTAAAAATTCCAAAATGTGTATATATCAATTCAAATACTTAAGAAAGAAGTTCAAAAGTAATTATTCTGCTCAATTTTAACAATATTCAGTTATTAATAAGGATCAGATGGTATGTAATTTGCATAGAAAGGTCATGAAACTTTTTAAAAAAATTTCAAATAGTTGGACGATTTTAAATATTAGGAATGTATATAATTTGCATGGAAAGATCATACAACTTTTAGAAAAATTTCAATGGTTGGATTTCAATAATATGAAGCTTAAATAACAGTTTACGTTTTTTTAATTAAAAAAAAACTAATCATAGCATTTTATGGAAATTACTTGCAAAGTAAAATGCGGGTGTTCATAAATTCCTTTAATGGTATGCACGGAAAGACATGATTATGCTAATAAAGTGTATTATGGGGTTTTTTTTTTATTGAAAAAGCATTAAAAATATAGGTCCTGAAACAATTTTAAAGACTTCAAACAGTCCATTTAATTCGTACTTAAATAAATCAACATAATTATGATTTAAAATTCATTCAGAGTAACATTGAAATGATGGGAGTTTTTTTACAAGTAAAAATAAATAAATTATAAACATTTTCGATTATATATAATGGAATTATTTTTATAAATATATAAATACTTTAAATCACATTAATAAAAGTTTTCAGAAATGGTTTTGAATGTTTTAACTCATAATAAATGGAACTCCTATTTAGAATAATTTTGAAAATGATGATAAAAATATTTTTTTAATAGAACTAGTTTTACAATGCAAATAGAAATTTAAATAATTTTTCAGTTATTGGTTATACATACTTTTTTATTTTATATATATTAAATTATTAATTTTTCAAAAAGACAATGAAAATGTTTTTTGACACGAAACATTACAAGGACGTATATACAAAAATATGTAAATGGTAATTACAGTAAAACCATATCGAAATGGTGCTATCATATAATCCCAATTTTCATCAGTGCTTCAGAAATTACAGTAATTTCCTTTTGAAAAAGTTTGAAAGTCCTAAAAATCCAACTTATTCAATTCAGATGGTAGAAAACCATCAAAATACAATAGACATACTTTTTTTTATCATTCGGATGGATCCTGACCAAGACATTCAGTTTTTTACTTGATGGCTGGAATAATCTTTTTCGCATTCATCTAAATCTCTTATGGTATTTTAAAACATAAGTATCATAGTTAATGTTTATTACCACCATGAAGCTAATATTTATCAACTATTGTTATTATATAGCTACTGTTCGTAAGCTATTTACATTGTGATAATAATCAGTATTAACCATTGTGTTAACTTGCTGCAGAGGTTGCCGCGATTCAAAGATTCCAAAGAACATTAAAGATACAGGACATTTTCATAGTTAAATGTAACAATGAGACAGGCGATGTAACAACTGCATTTTCTATGAAGGATTTTTCTGAAAAGATTATTATTTTCGTACTTACTATTATTAAAGACCATTCTTGACAAAAACCTCACATTAAAAAAAAAAAAAAAAAAAAAAAATAAAAAATTAAAAAAAAAATTTTGGAAGACAAACAATTAAAAAGAATCGATGCAAGGCATTTAAAAAAGGGTGGGGGGAATCAATCGATACTTCAGGTACCTGGTTTATTGAATACATTTGATACTGATTTCATCACAGAATAATACTCACTAATATGTTTTAAGGAACTACATAAGCATTTAATAATAATAATGGGTAAAAGGCACTACTTACCATTGCATAAAAGGAAATTCTTCCAGAATAATTGATGATTTAGATGAAAACAATTACGAACCAACAAATTACATAAATTGCATTCTTATTAAAGCTCCTTTTGAAATAATGACAGATTCCCGTTTTTTTTCAGTAAATACACTTTTCAATCACGAAGATCGATAAAAAAAAGTGTTGAAATATAAGGCGCATATCCTTTATTTCGAAGAAAGGGAATAATATGCCTCAATGCCGCTCCCCTAAATTCACCACCAATTGTCCACACTATTAATCTTTAGAAAGAGGGCCCGTGCCTTGACCTCCCGTATAAAAAAAACTGTTAAGAACATATGATTTTCTCATTTCTCACTGATTGCCTCCACTTGTTGTAGTTCTTCCTTATCTTCGATATGAAATCTCGACGCTATCTTTTCTGTTCGATTGCCGTGGACGAGCCCAGTCTTGTTCTGAGTCATCGCCAAGCCTACGAGGAAGCAAAACATCTCATTGCTTTGCATACCATTCCTTTAAAGACAATTACACATCACGGAATACCAGAGGGAACGAAAGAAAAATCGAGTTTGACTTCCAGTCTTGTATCGATTTAATCTGTATCGAGCTCGTCAAGAAAAATACCAACTCGTATCTGTTTCCACACACCTTACGTGACAAACCTCTAGAGTAAACACACCAATCCGCATTTTTCACGCACGTTTTCCTTCACAATAGGAACAAAATACCCACTCGTGGACTGTAAAGTTCGTATGCCAGCTGTTGGCGATGGAAACCTTGACGCCCAAATCATTTAAATATGAATTAAAATACCTTTTAATCGAGTTTCTCAACCCTTGATGAGTGGATTGGCTAGCTTATTCTCTTATTGTACGCATTCATGAAAGACAACTGCAAACAATGTTGTTTCTACCCAATTTGTATAATGCGAGTTGACGCCCAATTCAGGACCCGATTCACACATCAGCCGGACGTCTATTCAAGTGTAGCTAAGTTGAAAGGATAATATTTGAATCATATTAGTTTCTTTAAAAGGACACCCCTTATTAAAGCTGTCGCTAAGAATAATGTTAGCAAAAGTACTTTCTGATTATGAAGCATCATGTCATCTATTCTCATTCAAATTAATAAAAATAAATAACTGATACGAGCCATCATACCGCAGTTAGTTCCGTTTGATAAACTTTATTAAAATTCGTAATTTTGAAATTCCTGATTAAGATTATCAACACTGAAATATTTAAGGAAATATTAAGAACAAATTATGATAATGTGTGTTTTGGAAATTAATTTATGTGCAAGATGCGCATGTAAATTAAAAAAATCCCCCCCTTGTTATGTTTGCGAAATATAACTTCTATGCGTGGTTCATATAATACAAAAGTTATTGAGTTGTATATTACAAATATAATTCCGACACAGAATACAGTTTTGTGACGTTGAATTAATTAACATGTAGATTTTTCGTTTACACAATGATTATTTAATTAACTTAATGAGAAAATAAAATATCAAGAATAAAAGGGAAACTTCGATTTTACATGTAGTTGCTCATTAATAAGTAATAACAATATTGATTTACAATTATTTTAAAATCGCGTTTAAATTACGTTATATAAATATTAAGAACGTTACCGCAGAAACGATACAATTATTTTAATACTTGATTTTTATATAATTATTTGTTTTTTTTAAATGCACTTATCATTCTATTATGTAAGAAATTATTTGTACAGAAATCAAAAAAATTAAGAGAACACACACACAAAATTCTTTTAGCAATACATATAATGAAATAAAAATAATAATAATAATATGCTTAGGCTTTACCAATACAAAAAAATAAACGTTGATAGGTTCGAAAACATTAATAATAACATACACCTTTTAGATTTAAAATAATTCGAATTATTTTAATACGGTTGAAATACATATTGTTTCAAAATAACATATGAAATTCAAATTCGAATGCAAAAAAATGCATATACTTAAATTTTTTAATGTAAAGTTATACTAAAACTTACTGCACATGTATTTATGTCTAACAATTAATTGGTGTAAAATACTCTAACATTATTAGATGTCCAATATTTTATAACTCATAAAAACATTTTGAAAATATATAACTTACATGTTAATACATCATGAATGAATAAATCATGCAATTAAAGACTAGTTATTAAATTTATTATCTCGAAATTGAATGTAACAAAATATACTATAATCAATTGAAAAATTTCATGAGTAGCTTGATTCGAGCAAAAGAAAATAGGATTACAGCGAGAAATAATTATTATTTCCAAAGATATATCATACTAACATCTTATATCTGTCAATTTGAAACCCGACTATTTCAATTTTGGTGCACGAATTGTCTTCATATTGTTAGCAACAAAGCATGGAACAGCAGAACACAAAAAGATTCTTTTCGAAACTTCATGATTGATTGGAATTAAAAACATAATCATTAAACAGTAATGGATATTTTCATGATCACTGATGTATTCAGATTAAAGTATCTCCAATCTATCTTAAGATTCTGATGGGGCAGGAACACGCAAATAAAACCCCCTTCACAATTACCTCCAGTTCCTTATTCAAGAGAATCATGCTTAATACATCAGAAATCATTCAGTGTTTTAACGGATGGGAATGGTATATGGCAGTGGATTGGCCTCCAAGGATAGTGGACGCCTTAAGGCGGGCGTGGGAATCCTTCCGACTCTTTCAACCCTCTTGCCAAATCCTTTTGTTCATCTGGAGTAGATTGCAGAGGCGGAATCGATTATGAATAGCTTGACTCCCGTTCGAGGTTAAACGATTGCACTTGCCTTAATTCCAACGGTCAGCGCGCAATTAGATTGTTTCCGCACAAAGAACAACGAAATATGATTCTAATAACGAGAATTTATACGATACATGCAAGTTTAAAAAAATATTTTCCATGAAAGAAATGGGATTTATCGGTCTTGCGATGAATAATGGTCTCACAGTGAGTCTGTGGTAATACATTCAGGGAATTTTTAAAATGCTACATAATGAAAAAACTGAAATAATATTGAATAGAATAATGTCAATTTTTAATTCAGTGGCAACAAAGTTTCACTATGTTATTTTCGTGTATTGTTAAAAATGAAGCAACTGGTTCCTGAAGTTCGTGACCTACGATTTTTCACATTAATTTTTGAAGAACCAAATTGGTCGACTTAAAAATTTATAGTTACTGTTTAAAAATAAAACGTTTTGGATCACATTTTCTTCTTCACTCTCATTTAATGTGAATAAATAATGCAGCAATATACTACCACTACTATATGCACTAATTTAAACATACCGTTACACATATTTCAAATTAGTGTTCATTAAAAAAATTAGTCTCTCGTCTCACTTTTTGTTTCATGAATAAAATAAATGTCCGCATATATAAACTTAAATTAATGTTTTGATTAAATTTATTTAATAAAAACATTTATTTAATAAAAACATTATATTGAACGTATTTATTTATAAAATTATTCTACAGTGGTTTAAGCTCAATTTTAATTAACCAGGAATTTTTCGACAAAATTTGCAGTGTTAATTAATACATTCTTATTTCAAGCAGTATGACGAAAAATAAAAAAAAAAAAAAAAAAAAATGAACAACCCTCCAATAAAATAGTTTAAAAACTATTTAAAAATAAATACCTAAATGCATATGGGTTTTTCTAGCTTATATTTAACGGAATTATTCCCGGATTAGTGTTGTAAAAGTAATAAGCTGTATAATTCAAACGGACGACGCGCGATACACGACAGTTCGGTTTCAAACAAAGCCTCTAAAAACCTTTATAAAAAGGATATTCCAAGTACTCAAATAATCTTAAAGAATTGGAACAAAATTCATTCTAGACAAGTTCAGTCCGATCTAAGCTAGTTACGACGTCACAGCAAGAAGAATGCAGCTGAAAAGCAGCTGCCCAAACCTCAGCGACACTCCTAGCTAAATGGAATGAAATGGGTCGTTGGAAAAAAAATAACGAAAGAAACAGAACCGATTTCAAAACCGATACCATTGTTTTCGCATTCGCAAGAAAAATTCCACAAATTAAAACAAATAAGAATCTTAACTTTGCACTGTTTAATGAAACTAAAGTTGATCATTTATATTTGCATGATAATATGTTCTAAATACTAATAAAGCAACGAAACATTAAATTAAAATTATTGTTCTTAGTTATATTTTTTCTATTTATAATCTAATTTTTTCATTGTCATACAAGGCGTAATCTGATTTCCGTAAATATGAAAGCATTTAAAGAAAGATAAATTTTCAGTATAATAATGTCTAAAGCTTGTATCTTTGTGTCTTTTTGAGAGGAAGATTTTGAGATATAATATAATATACTAATATACTTTCATGAATTTTATATAGTTCACAAAAAATGTTCCATTGAAAGTTCTAGGTCTAGCAAAGCAATCGGCTTTTAGAAACAATTTCCAAATTTTCAAACTCTTCTTCTAAATATTCGAATATTCTTATTAGCAGAAAAATCCTTTTTCGAAAATTAAAGGGAAAAAATACAAATTAATTACAAGATCATGAAATGTAATTGTTTATATGTGCATGAAACAATTACAAATAAAAATACAAATGAGTCTTTCCTGTAACAAATTTAAATATATATTAGTCTATTTTACGCTATTCCAAAAAGGGTTGACAGATACTGAAATTTTAGGCGAAAAAACCCATACACTCACTACTTCGACAATTCATTTTATTTTACTATGTGTATGAACATTGAAACAAACTATTGTCATTTATATCTTATACATTGCAATATACATTGTTGTTGTTTAATAGTACAAATATACTCTCGCGTGTTGCTCAAATCAAACATTATTTTGAAACACCATAAACTCGCCTTTGTGACCAAACAATAGTCTAATTTCAGAATAATCGCCAAAAAATCTAGAATCCGACAGGCAAGAACTGGTTTGATAATCCCATCCTACGCAGACGATGATTTATACTGAAAAGCCAGGCACGCTCATGATTATGCCAAGTTATTCAAAACTGCGATAATCCTTGTTCGGCCTTCGCCCGCCAAACCTTCCGAAGACACGGATGACCAACGGACCGACCACTGAGCGCAGGATCCACACAGGGGAAGGTCAAAAAAGGATGGAGATCATCAGATGATTACCAAAGGATGCAACAGGGCCAAGCCTCAAGGACGTTTCAACGTCTATCGTCTTTTATTTTCATTTCTTAAATTAAGTTCGATTTGGAAAATTTTTTTGTGACTATCGACTTGAACAGGTTTTTTTTTCTCTTTATTTTCTCACTTGGGGGACATTCAAGGGTATTCGGAACAGATTGGTTACATTTATGAATTTTCTTATAGGGATCAAAATACTAAAATTTTTTTTGAATTATTTCTTCACTAGATCATAATATTCCATCCAGATGAATAAGATGTACAAAAAAAAAAAAAAAAAGGAAAAAATGACCAAAATTATGCAATGAAAATAATTTATTTCAATTATTTTATATTTTTAAAATCTTAAAATCCTGAGATAGGTTAAAAATGTTTTTTTTTTTTTGATAACTGTTACTTCAATAGATATCTCCGCAAGTTTTCTTAGTGCTCTGGGTTTTTTATGTAATAAATTATTTAAACAAGCTCACAGTCTTCGATGCAACAAAGTGTATTAATAATATTTAAGAATCTTCTGTATATTTTTTAAATACAGAAATAAATGCATTGCTATAAAATGAAGTAATGTTATATTAACTTTTAATTCATGATATATTTATACAATATGATACTTTTCAATCGATATACGTTAACTATTACTGCACACAATTTATGTTAATCATTCAACTATCCCAGATAAAAAAAATAATACATTTTTAAAGCACACTCACATATTTGTGTATGATGATAAATCAATTTATCAACTTCCTTTTTATTCAATTTCGGGTAACGACAACATTTTCTTGTACTTTTAAAAAAACAAATTTAATACTAGGATTCGCGTGAGGAAGTACCTTTTTGAATTGTTGATTTATCAAAATTATTTTTGAGAACTCGTGTGTTTTCTTTTGGTATAAAAGCGGTCTGCACAATATAGCGCCCCACGCTCTAGCCACCTGCTGATTCGCATCGTCAACGTAACGCTCTCTCCTCTATTGTAACTAGCTGTGTAAGCCACACAACCACGGAAGCTATCTTCTGTTTGGGCTCGAGAGTATAATTACGTACATCGCTCCGGAATAATTAAATAAATTCAAACATTATTATTTTTAATGACTATCAATTTTTTTTCCTGTAAATATCAACATCAAGTACAACATGGCTAAGAACATTACACACACACACCACACAGATATATATATGAACAAAATAAAAGTATAAATTACAAAGTAGAGTATTCAGAGAAACCGCGTTTCACGTTTTAATAAAGAACTCGTTCAACTAACAAAGCCTTAAATTACCAACGAAAATTAAAATACGTTCTCATAATTGTTTGCTTCATCTGACAATGTAGAATTAAAAATGTGTATGAGGTTATTTGTATTTTAAAATTATATAACAAAAGGTAAACAAATATGAAGAGTCATTGTTAAAATCTCTTTAAATAAGGTTGTTGTTCTTCAAATTATGTAATACGGAACCAATTTAACAAAACGGAATGGTTTAGCGGAAGTTTAAAATAATTATTCATGAACATCTATTTCAACAAAGGAATCTCTTTACAATTAAAAGTGCGGGTATAAAGACGATCCTCCTTTGAGGCGGTTCTACTGTTCGAAATTTACAAATTGAGACACCATTTTTTTTTTATTTCTCACGCGTGTGAACACAGGAAGTTCGGGAGACACAAAAATCGAACATTTTTCGCAGAATCGGAATGCATTTAGTTTTTACAATTCACGCTGTGAAGAAACAGCGAACAATGGGGCAATTAAGCAATCTATCAATCTTACCGAGCGTCAAGTTTCAGGTTACTCTGTTCATCTCATTGTTATTCCTCACAGAAGTCGGAATTGGGAGAGTCTTCGCAAAAACTTTCTTTTTTTCATCATATTTTAAAGTTTTAAGAGCGACATTCTTTCGCGCTTCGCCCAAAACAGACTGCTAACAATGAAGGTAAGAAAATTGACATGAATTATTTCAGCCGAGATTCTTTAAATAAAATGTTCCGGTTCAGAGTAGAGATTTTGCAGAATCGTAAATTAGCAGAGGTTTGGAAAGGAAACAAAAGTGAGCTGAATTTAAATTTCTTTGTTTAACATTCTCAACACACTGTTTTTTTTTTTTTTCCATTCATCCTTTTGGTTGAGCGTTTTTAGTGGTTTTCCAACTACAATGCATTCCAAGGCACATTTTGTATTTTAATGCAATTGAAATGTACCGAGATTTAAAAAAAAATACAGGGTTATTCAAAACGAATCATCCGATTTCAAAATTATATATTTTCAAAAATAAAAGACACAGATTGATCAATAATATATGAATACAAAGGGAAAATGTGGAATTTTTATATTGTGGAGTTTTTCGTGATGCTATTTTTCACGAAAGCAGTTTTAAAAGCTTTCACGGAGCTACCTCGCAGTTGAATCGATCACATTTGACCAGATGACTTGATCTTACACGGCTGGCCACCTAAGTCACCAAAAATGGCCTCATGTGAATTCTGTTTAGTCAATTTTCTCGTCCAAGCATGTCAAAGAGGAAGCCGAGAAGGAAAAAAAAATTCAAATATTTTATGGAATACGTGATAGAAAATTTTTGCATGACAATTATTTTAAATAACTACATAATTTTTCTTTATTTTTAAATAATTTTCTGTATTATATTTTATGCATCGATGATGAAAATCTATCAATATCAATGTATTAAAAATACCCAGTTTTTATGTGAGATTTTTTAAAATACTTCAAAACATTACAATCAATTTCGATTTCAAAATAAAAATAATATTAAGAAAGACAAAAAATTACTCTGAAACAAATCATTTTACATTTCATTGGGATGATTGATTCTTGAAGTAATACGTATCACGTTAAATGAGCTTTAAACATTAAACTACAAGAACTATTTGGTAACACAGAAAACTATCCGCAGTGTTAAATTCCATGTGTTTACATTCCTTTTAGCAAACACTGATAATTTTTGCGGGTAATTGGCTTTACAAAAAACAAACACAAAAAAAGGCATACACGAAACCATGAAAAACTCTGTTTCAAAGAAGCATCCGTTCCACATTCTCAAATATGTATTTAAACTACGGCAGAAAAGTTTTAGTAAGAATTTTTTCAAAAACTTAACGGTAGAAATATGCGCATTTTTTGATATAACTTTAGTTTCCTTAATTTCATATTTCTAAATCATTCTCTTTAGATGAACATAATTTATGTTCGTCGATAAAGACAAAGTATATGAATCTAAGTAAATAAAATTTGCGCAAATGTAGGAGTAATTGCAAGTGAAACAATTCTATTACAGGTCTCAATATAATGTATTATTGCTTGTAGTTAGTTCAAGACCAATAAAACGAAAGATCAGTAAAGGAATCTAATATTCACGATTTGTGTTTTTGTTACAAAAATAATTCTATTTAAATATTGTATAAATAACTTGCGCTCAAAATTAACATCAAACCTTAAGATTACAAAATGTTGAACGGTTAGGACATGAACAAAATATAAAGATAATGAATTTAAGAGCATGTGATTTTAAGTTGGCAAGAATAAAAAAGAAACCCCAGTAAAATTATTTTCAAAATATAAATATTTTGAAATATATATATATATAAACTCTCTTCCTCCAACAACTAGAAAATCTTCAAAATTTAAAGGAGGCTATGTAACTGAAATTAAAAGGAAAAATTTATTTTTGAGTATTTTTCGCACCTTAAAAATACACCTCACTAATGAAAGCATCAGAAATTTATACTATCATATTTATCATAATAAAAGCACTGATGTATATATGTAAACAACGATATTTAGTAATTGTAAAATTCCGAAATTCTCAAACTTCGAAAAGAATGAAATACAGTCTGCTCGATTTTGTTGTAAAAGTTAACGTCCACTCGAATAACGATTACAATAAGTGACAAAATGAATTATGAATTTAAGTAAAATTTAAAAAAATATATTTTTGAAATTTATTTTATTTTGAATGAAAATTGATTGAATACAGCATTACATCAATAAATCCTTCTGATATTTTAATATATCTTTTAAGAGAGAATTGGGGAAAAAATAACAGAAGACAAAAACCAATTTAAAAATTGTACTAGATTATTGAAATGCAATACAGGAGCACTCACTAATAAGTCTAAATCTAAAATGTTATTTTCAACGTAAAGTAAAGCACAAATTTATTTTTAAAACTCTTTAAAAATATATTAACTTAAGAAAAAGGAACATTCAAACATTTAACTACCCATGTAACAAAATTTTCGCATACCAGTTAATTAATTAATCAGAATTGTTTAATTTTCTATGCATATCCTCCTTAGACATACGTTCTTTTAAATATTTAATTTTCATAATATTTACAAATATCACCAATTTCTGCAATCCATGCACAATAGAAAGGTCATTGTGTTTTCGTATCTTCGGGGTATAAATAGTTGAATACTTTCTTTATCTTTTGAAAGGATTAAAAACGTTCCAATTCAGCTTTACATCTTTATTTTGGAATACGCTACAGTTTAAATCTTGAAATGATAAGAGATGACGACTATCACGTTTTTTATCGTTTCATTCTCAGATGAAAATCTAAAGAATTTTATAATTCTTGAATATTGAGCAAGACAAACGATGATACAGTCACGATATCGATTAACGAATCCTAACGACATTCAAAGAAGCCGTACTCAGTTCTCTAGTTACGGACAATGGACTCTTTTGGATTAGCCAAAAGGCTTCTTTGTATTAGTCAGCCACTAACGATATATGCTCATCATTAAATATATTGCTTTCTTTAAAAAAGTTTCTTTCTGATGCATCCGATCGAATAAATCTTCCATTCAAGATTTTAAATTTATGTGTGAAGAATCCCAATTGTATCCCCCCTCCCTTTGCACCATGATCAGTCAACAATGGTCTCTGCAGAGAAAAACATATTTAAAAAAATAAAAGAATATGACACTTTGCGAATGTCGAGAAAACCGAACGGTGAATGCACGAATGATTTCTATGAGAATCGTTTGATTCACTGTTCCGGAGAGGAATCACTCTCCCTCCCTCTCCCCAGACGGCCGTTAAGTGGCTCTGGTAAAATCGTCATGGGCAGATGATTCTCTACGTAAACATTTGTTCTTAAGTGTTACTCGATTTACCCTCATAAAAAGACTGGTTGTCATTAATATCCGTCTGCTCGGACCGTTTCATTTCTTTTTTACCCCCATGATTGGGGGAAGGTTAATTTAATTGAGGAAACGCGTCATTAGAATAAAATCTTATGGTTGCATTATGGTTACTATTGTTATAAACTTTCCATCTGAGGGGTCAGAAAGGAAATGCAATAAGTTCACGGAAACGTAGGCCTTTCAGGAGAGGGTTTCATAAAAAAAAAATCCTTCAGAATGCATTAAATATTATAGACATTTTATCAGATTTTGTTTATTTCTTTGACATTTCCTTACTATATACGTAGCAATAAAAAAATCTAGTGAGAAAAATAAATTATCATAACACAAAAAGAGTATTTTTACATCAATCAATTGTGAATTTAAGTCTCAATTAAATCTTCGATTAGTTTTTTCTAAAATAAGGTTCATACACCATACATGTCAGTAATATAATCGATATTATATGTTATTTAATGTATTTTATTGTCCTTCAAATACCATGAAAAAAGAAATTTACTGTAGGCAAAATAAATAGATTTCTGACTGAAGTTTTATGAAAATTCATTACGAAAATTATAGGTTTCAGGTAATAACTATTCGCATGAAGAAATATTTCAAAATGTTATGATGGTACAACCAAAACTCCAATAGTTTTTTTTCGAAAAATTTATTTTTCAGGAAATAAAATATGATGCGAGTGGTAAGACGGATTTGAAGGTTTTTTCCAGAGAATATCTAGTGTCTACCAATGATTACAAAAGAATCGACAATCGCTAAGTCTTACTGGAATTAAATGAAATATAATTCATTAATCATTTTAGCGAGAGGAGAGGGTACACCAGCGTCATCAACAAGGGCTTCCATCTAAGGTCACTAAACCACTGGACCAAGCCCTTCTAAACATTAGAAATATTTTTAAAAAAAAGATGAAATAGTTACTTACCCATGCGTCGAACGAAAGAAGATGTTAATCCGAAACGAGATAATCCAGGGGACTGTAATTTGAACTTCTGATCAAAGAGGGGAAAAAATTCCTTTTCTCTGGACTAGGGGACGAATGAAGTTGCCACAATGCTTTCACATTCCCGACCTTCTGTGATAGAGCAGAATCAAACTCTAAATGAACTTCTGAGTGGTTCTTCGCAAGATGATCCTTCCTGAGTGGAAGGTAAACCTTCTTGGCGAATTCTCGCCAATGATTCAGCCACAAGGATAGCCAATGGTCGCGTTTTCTGTTATATTTTCTACCGTAACTTTATGCATAATTCTTTTTCTTCAAGAGTTGTAAGAGGCCCACAGGATTGCAAGATATATCATAATATAGGTTTGAACAAATTTGAATCACAAATGATTGATTTTTCAGCAGTGATTTCCGTCTAAGTTTTGTTAAAATCTCTGTGATTATTGAAATATTTAAGTTTTTGTTAATTAAATAAATCAAAGTAACTCTCATTTCCTAATACCACAATGTACATATTCTTACTTATAAATTAAAATTCTACATAAGTAATTTTTTTCCATCAATTTTGAAAGTTGTTTTGTTTCAAAACTAAGAAAACCAAAGAACACCATTTTTTTTTTTTTAAAAAATTCGTTTTACAATTGACAATGCTGCTTTTCGTTAAATTGTAGTAACATTCGAAAATAAATATATGGTAATAATAATTTGCTATTCCAATTTCTTGATTTTTCAAACGTGATTTTGATTTCTGTCGAGAAAATTAAGCGTCGTATATTAAAATATAAAATCTTATAAAGAATGATAAACATAATAGACAGACATTCGAAGGACTGATTCTGAGCATTATGTATAGCAAAATATTTGCTCTCAACTATAAAAGACTCTGATTTATCCGTTGATAAAAATTCAGCACTACAGTTACTACTTGTCAGACAAAAGCTTCTACATAAATAAATACAATAAATCGCAGACGTTGAAGTGTAAAATCGTTCAAATGATCAGAGCATCCGTATTAATCTATCATAAAATTCTAAAATTAAAAATATGAAGAAAAAAAGTACAGTATAATTTTAAGACCTTTCCTATCAGATGTTGCATATCGATGGCTGGCTGTGTCGTAACCTTCTCTCGACTCTAACAAAAAGATAACCCTCTCAGATTACGAAAATATTTAACAGACTTCGCATACAACCGTAACTACTTTTTAAGTACTTCTAAAATATGGATAATTATGCCTGCGCGCGCTGGTATTCACGCTATTATGAAGTCCAGACATCTATCAAAAAAAGAAGCGATAAACCGTCGAATGTGGCGATGTAGCCACTCCTCTGGACGGTAGACCGGTTTATTATTATTGTTTTGATTTTTTTTCCAACTCGAGCACTTTCTTTTCCAACCTTCCACTAGCATTCCCCTCAATTCATCTGTCACTCTGTTAGACTTTGCATATCACACCCTCCCCTTCTTAATCAACACTCCAGTTCAAATATCTTCTTTTCCACACAAATAAACCTCTCGTAGGTGCGAAGAAAGTTGCTCGGGATAGGTTGGTGGCCTCACAGCACGTGCCAGAAAAATAACATTCACAACAAAAGTGTTTTTGTGCACAAGATTGCAACAGGTTTGCTTAATTTTATTTACACGGTATTCACCCTGTTTTTATGAAGAGATAAGAGTACAAACAAAGAGAAGAAAAGAGATTTGAAGAGAGTGGAACAATGTAGTGGTCTCATCTGTATCTGCGGTTTCGTTGAGCGCGGTTGACCACTCTGAAAAATTTTTTAATAGAAAATACCAGACATACGATAAACATTTTAAAAGCTAAATTAGACGTCATTTCTCAGGTATTTGTCATATGATTTCGACAAGAAAGCTAGATTCAAATTTTCAGCAAATAAATTGGGATAAAAGATTAAATAATACCTTCATTAGGTGCGGAATGAAGGAATACTACAATTTGCGAATGTAGTAAATTTGTTCAGAGTTACGAAAAAATAATTAAAATTGTAAAAAAATATTTCAAGCTTTAATTAAAATTCTAAGATAAATATTTTTTGTAAGGAGCTACTACAAAAGCATACAAAAATGTTCTTTTTTTTTTCCCATCTTTTGCATGATGACAAAGCAAATCAGATGACTTTGTTTATCTTTGTGAATTCTAGCAGTAAAAATATCCTATTTCTAACAGCAAAATAACAGTGTGTTGTGTAAATTTTAATAAAAAATAAATCGAAAATCTTTTTGTGAAAATGCATTTAAATGACTGATTAGTTTTTGAATGTATTTAAAAACAAAGAAATAAAACGCTAAGATAATTCAGACTAACTCATGAACAAATTTACCAAAACCATTCATTCGACGTTAATAAACAAGGTTTTTACAGTAATCACATTGCATCACAATACGTCCTCCATTTGTTTTCTTTAATTTCATAAACACGTCATAAGAAGAACAAAGGAAACGAATAACATAGTTAAGTGTTGCCTCTTTCTCTCGATGCATGACATTTATTCACAGTGCATTACCATAAATGTTTCAGATATTTATGATAATGTACTAAGCACAGATTCATGACAAAGAGGCAGCATTCACATAGTTTTGACTGCAATACATTGTTCTACTAAAAATGTTTTACTAAGATAAGTTGTGATTAACTTTCACAAAATATTTTATAAAAACTCTTATTTGTGTTAAATGGAAATCTTTAAGAAAAAAAAAGTAATATTTGATTCCTGAACTCCTATTCCATACAAATAATTGTTAAACGATAATTAAGCAGTAGTAGTGACAAAGTAACAAATCTGAATTTTTAAAAATAAGATATTGTTTTAACTTCTTAAAAAAATATGATCGAAAAGAAGTTCATTGTAAAATACAGTTGTGACGAATGGAAAAAAAATTGTATAAAATTTCATTCATGTTCAGTGCTAAAATTTTTTTTTTTAAAAAAAAAAAATAAAGGGAAGGAAAAGAAAAAAGAATATCAGTCATTACATATTTTAATGCATACGTTACGTTAATTATATACAAATGTTACGTTAGTCAACGTTAATTATATATATAAAAAATTCAAAATAGCAACCACATCAGCCAATTAAATAGGTAGGAAATATTTGCATCAACAAATCTAGTTTTCATTCGACAAACGATTAAAGTAAACATAAAACTGGATCAGCTTTCCACTCTTAATAAATGCAGAAGGAATTTCAATCAAATTTTACAAACACCAATCAAACTCCCATCGATATTCGACAAAGACTCATCAAATGTAGAAGCTCATTTGCGCTCGATGACCCGAGCGTCGGGGTCGCACCCTCTCTCCGGGAATGTAGATCATCTCTTTCCCTCGACACATCGCATATCTACGATTCCGATCTCCTGAATCAGCCGCCTCCACACCCCACGGCGGCCGATAACGAGCCGGATATCAACCCTCGATTAACTGCACCCCTTCGGGACCCACCGCAATAGGTCCCCGCCGAGATAGGTCGGGTCGTGACTTCGAAATATGCAAATAAAGAGGTCAGACTACTCATTAAAACAACAAAATTGCCGATATAGTCCCTGAACCATCCTTTTCAATAAATGGAGGGATCATAAACCATGATTTTGCGGTTTATTTTGGAGCATTATGAATATATTATCAGTGCCTTGACATTCGAATACATCTTCAAACGCGGGTCTTAAAGAAACCCCCATGTTGTCTTTGCTGTAGTTCGAAATCGACATCAGTTGGCCATTTGCATATACTGACATTCCTTATGGAGCCTAAGAGTCAACTATGAAACCCTATACTCTTAACAGTGCATAATAAAATATGCTGTTCTGCTGGCCGGTGAAACTGGTGTAAAACAAGATTTAATGACGAGGCCGATTCAGAAAGTACTCAAGCTAGGAATGAGAGACAAGAGGGGGTAACTCACTGGTGTATTATCCATTGATTGTTTTTCCTTTTTCCTGAGAAGTCATTGAGTATGGCGATCGCATCCCAAAAAATAGTCATCATAACTTCTGATGAGACCGTTTTGGCCTTCTTCTTTTTCTGAAAGCAATCCATTGTTTTGATTGTTGCTCGGTTTCTGGTAAATAATAACGAATCCAGATCATATCGATGGTGACAACTCGATGCGGCAACCATTACATTTTTATTCAGCAGCAAATGGCTACTAAATCAAAGCTAACAAGTAAATTAGTGTTAAATTTGTTTTGGCGCCATTTAATAGACGGCAGCGCACCATGATAACATCGATTTGCCTTAACAACGTCATGTATTTTCAAAAACAGGTATTTTTTGAATAACCCTCGTATATCACGCTCGGTTGAGGTAGAAAATATAATTATGAATATTATAAAATGAAGTCAGTATCATTGGTAGTTTGCATTAGTTTTTCTTTCTATACTCAATTCGTTTTTCTTCTCTCAAATAGTTTTTTTCCAATGAATCTCATCATATAGATTACAAAAAGTTTCTATTTAAAAATTCTTTGTTTTCACTCAGATGCATTGATATTTTATCAAGGAAACAAAAGTCAAGAATACATCTCTTCTTTCTACGCAATTGTCCATTGATCTCTTTCTTGGATTATTTTTTTTTTGTCGATCTATGCAGATAATATTGCGAAGTATGTCATTTTAAAGTTCATTGCTTTTACACATGCACGTAGATACTTTTTTCTCGAAAACATTTTGTGAGTAAAATACCTCTCTCATTTTCTTAGTTGTCTATTGATCTTCGATACATATCTGAAACCATTATCAAAAAACCATCGAACTGCTCAAGCGTGAAATTAACCCAATCAATCTATGTAAAAAAGTATCTTATTTATCTAACTCAACAAAAATTTGAAACCGATATCCAGCTTATTTTATTAGAGCCTTGTGCTGATGTTATGAGAACTATTTCGCAAGTGATTTATTATTTACTTCAGTCTATACTTGTTGAAGTCAGACGCCATAATGACCAGAGAGAAACGAAGAAATGTCTCAGAGTGCAAATAAAGATTTTGAACTTTTTGGTACTGCAAGGAATATCTGATCATTCAAGTTTTTTTTAAGTAGATAATTTTCTTTGGATCTTGTAAAAAGAAGTTGTATAAGAATAGTTTTTTAAAAATAAATTTTAGAAGAGTCGAAGAGTTTAGAATTAAAGCTGTCTTCGCGTAATGTCAAAGAATAAGACCCAAAGTTTCAATACTTTTTCCGTTTAAAAAAGTACTTGATCATTAATTTTATATTCTGATTTCGCTGTCTTTTAGAAAGTAGCGTATTTTATAACATTACTCATTTCTACCTGATTTTATCTATTTTTATGGTGTTGAATGTG
Organism: Nephila pilipes; assembly: GCA_019974015.1. NCBI lineage: Eukaryota > Metazoa > Arthropoda > Arachnida > Araneae > Nephilidae > Nephila > Nephila pilipes. Next base: position 381,013 of record BMAW01027575.1, on the reverse strand, counting down.
TTCGATATTTCGTCTCCTACAGTTTGATGGTAATTGAACCTCAAACTTTACGTGTTCATATTAAAAATGGTATATTTTTGGAATGTTTCTAAATGTTAAGAATGCCATATCATAAACAGATGTATGTGTTGCAATGTCGCAAACTTATAAGAAAATTAGAACTTTTTGTCTGGAAATGTATTCGAATTTTTGACCAGGTTCTTTGACATTAGGCGAAGACAGCCTTCAGAGAAAAATGGTATAATTCTCAGTATTAAATGAAAAGAATTGTATTTCCATTTTCGAAGTTTATTCAATCATAAGGAAAATATTTTTTTTAAAAATTAAAGGTACATAACATCCCTTTTAATATAGAAACAACTTATAATCATTCAATTTTTATATTGTAAAAGGGGAATTCAAAAATAAGTTTAGAAAAGAATTTTTAGACAGAAATGATGACACGAAAACAGTTCCAAGTATTTCGTGAATAAAAGAGGTAGAAAAAATGAGTCACCGCGACAGTTGAATCAATCAGTGTTTATTCATCTGATACGACATGGACTCTGTCCGAAGTTCGATTGACCAATGATAACGCAAGAGGTGATGAAAAGCACAGGCAAGCATATCACTACGTATTAAGTGGATTCTTTCCGGTAGAAACATATTTTCATGTAATTTATCTTATCGAGTGAAAAATTGTTTATGAAACTTGCATTTCTGTATTGGTACGCAAAATACGTCGCACGGGAACATGTTCTTTCTACTTCGGGCATAGATAGAGATAAAATAAGTAAATAAGTTCTAAAAAATTCAATTAAGTGGAATACCTTCAAAGCCTTTACTATCAATAATGATTAGAAGAATTACAGAATTACTCTTGATATGTTAGTTGACTGAACGACTTTATCAACACGAAGACAGAATAAGGTCAGATATGAGAACATGCCAGTATCATGTTCAATGAAGAACACGCTTACATTTTTTTTAGTAATTCGTAAACATCTTTCTAAGAAATTTCATTTATTTATAGCTTATTATAAAAAATTTTAAACTATGTTTCGGAGTTGAAGTTTAAATACTACTTTCATGTGTAATATTGAATTTTCGCAAACTCTTAAAAAATCAACTTTATATTTTGCACCCTTAAATGTGATAGATATCAGAAGTTATACATACATTACTTGTTTTACTATTATTATTATTTCCATTTCATATTTCATCTACAAAATATGGGTGAAATTTGAGTTATTGATAATAAATTTAAGTTAAAAAAGTTGTAGCAATATAATCTTTTTTCGCGATAAAGTCAAGGAAATTGATTACAATGTTTGCCTTATCGGAAAAGAAAGAATGTTTGCGCAACTGTGTAATACAATATATGGGATTGCATGAAAATTCTACGACAATTTCACAATTAAGTTATGAAACAAATCAAATATTTTCTGAAAAAATTATTCGTTCATTCAAGAATGTTACATTCTGACTTTTCTGAGGATCTTTGATCTATAGTCCCCCTGATCTATAGTCTCCAGATCTTTGGTGAAAATGGTAAGATATTTAATAAAATAATAAATAAGATGCGCGAAAACAAATGCAAAGTATAATTTCTCACTCGAGCTAAAATGACTAATTTTTATGATCTGCATTAGCTTTAAGCAAAACGCCGCATCATATCTTTCAGTGTTAAAGTAAGACTTTGTAAAAACTACCACATATGAGGTACAGTTATCATTATTTAATGCGATGTGAACGAATGTTGAAAAATAAATTGTTTTTGACACCATCCCAAATCCCTCAAGGAATGAAATTCTTTAGATATTCCCACTTCAAAAAATTAGTTTTTAGATCAAGGTTGGTGGCCGAATAAATATCTCATACTATTGATTATACCTGTACAGACGGATTCTCAAAATTCCAATTCGATCAGCTTTTAGTCTGTACTGTAACTCTGAAGCAAATAGTTACTGAACCAGATTAAAATGTAGTTTTCTCTTTCTCTTTAATTATGTTTAAAATGACATGTTGATAAATTATACTGTATTAAATATTCATGTGTCACTAATATGTAATTGGTTTTTGCTGTAGAATGACATCCTGTAATTTACAACCTTAATGTCTCTAAAATAAACTTGAGAAGTAACATGCGGTTTTCTTATCAAATACCAATTATTTTTCTTCCAAAGTATTGAAGAAGCCTTTTTAAATATATGTATTTCGTTCATCAATATAAATACACACAATTTTTTCTTGTTTAAAATAGCCATCTACATTTATTTTGAGCTTATTTATAATCATTTTAATGTTTCGTGGGAAATAAAATAAAACTATAACTAAAGGGAAAAATTGGTTAATGTGTAAAAAAAAACCATTAAAAATGTGTGCGAAAAATATTATTTTTAATGCTTCACTTTTTATCTTAGTATATGATATTATATATGTGGGCCATTCAAATATTATTCTAAATGATAAGTTATTGAGATATTTTTTTTTAAAATACAGAATCCTTTTTAAAATAATAAAAATGTAATAACAGGACATAATATTAAGATGGTGAATAAGTTTAATATTATCACTAAAATTTCGAATGATATTTCAAGTGCAAAAATATTCAAATAGAATCGAACTTCTATACATCGAAAATCTTTTTTATCGAACTTTTTATAAGAAATTAATTTCCATTCTAAAAACAATTTCTGTATATCGAACAAAATTTGTGGCATTAAAAATTATGTGTTTACCAGTTGCAATAAAAATGTCCGCGGATAAGTGCACAGAAAAGTGTTCATAAGATTGCATGGAAAAGTGTTCATACGGTAAACTAAATTTAGAGGGAAAATAAAACTGTTTTACCAATTCTTACAACAATGGAAATTCACGGAATATCGGAAGTTACTAGATGTAACACTTGCTGATGTGTAACATATATTACTTTTAGCTTCTGTTGTGCAAATCCATTTCCTCTCTCGCAACGAGGTTTTTACTTTAAATTCAGTTTAGCTTTAGATTTCTTTTAGGCTCCTAAACGTTTATCTTAAATTGTGAAAGGACAGTTGAGTTTAATAAAAGACTTAAAATAATGCAAGGTGAAAAAAGACGTTTCAAAATTATATGAAATTTCAACAAATACGGAATAAAAATTATTATTTGAAATTTTGAAAGTATTGGAGGAGAAAAAAAATTATATAAGTTCTTAAAATTTGACCAGACAGATGTAGCACCATTGAAATGGATGAAACCGAAGCGAGAAAGAGCATTACTGTGGATGGGACGCTTATTACGGATAAAGCGACTGAATACATTACATCGTTAGAAAATTACATGCTTATTGGTACATTTTTTTAAAAAAAATTTCTTCGATAGTTTGATACTTTAAGTCAATCCCTGAATAATTTATCCCTGAAAAATAAACTGTAAATAAATGTTTTTAATAAGAAAATAATGAAAAATTTTCAATATACATTCCCGCATAACGAAATTTCTTTCTGTTTAAATTTTTTCCAGGAACCTTTAAGTTGCATACTTAGAAACTCCACTGTACATCTCTGACCATAAACCATTCATAAATTAAAGAATAAACAATAGTGTACTTAAAACTACCACAGTAACCAAAGGCATATGATTTTTCAAGAGGACCTTCTTCGCGACCCACAGAACAGTATCTAGCGTTTCGATAGCAAAAGAAAGAATAGAAAAAGAAATTAAAATATAGTAGAATTGGGGTGAAGAGATTTTCCGAATATAATTTAAAGTGAAGGAAATAATATACAACATAAAATATAATGAACCGTTTATTCATTTCAGCATTTTAAACAAAAGTTTCCATTTAGAATGCTAAAATAATACTGTCGAGCCACATTTCGCTTGATTCCTCATTTCATATTACACTTACCGCAGATACTCTTCCTAAATAGACCAAGTAGTGTGCAGCAGAAGAGATACTCAAGTCATAAGCTGAAGTCATGCGGTTATGTGGAGTCGCAACAAGTAACAAAAGGGAATTGTTAGAAAGAAAAGAAAATGCTCAAGTTACGTATTGACTGTTTGTCAATGTCACACGTAGAAGTGAAGCGAAGGTGATTGGGACTGATCTCGTAATTTTGCTTGGTCAAGTGACGAGGTCGACACTAGAGTAGGCACTTCACCCCAAAACTTCCACACTACGTCAAAAGGAAGACTTGGATCCCTTGACATATTTTATGTCCATCAGCTCCGCTACACGGCTAGTAAGGACTAGAATCGACGATCCAACGGAAACAACGCCAGCCGTGAGCTCGCGATCATGACCATTAGGGTAACACAGCCATTCAAATAATGTAATAGAAAGTATGCCTGGTTTCAATATTGGGTTTCAGAACATATCAGTTTAAACAGAGAATAGCGAGATTACTATTCAAATTTCTTTGGTCCAACTATTACTAAATGACTTTACAAAAATCAATATGCTACATTCACCTTGGTATTGCTTCTTTTAACATCTTTCTCAGTGAATGGTTCTAAATTCATCACATAATTTCATTTCAGAAGTAGAATATATAATAACTTCCTATTCATGTAAATAAATGAATTTTAAATGAAAGTTTCTTTTTTTTTACTTTAGCAACTTCAAAATATTCCTCCATACTTATCCAATAATTTTTTTAAATACTAATTTTTTAACTCTATGTAAAAAATAATTTTAATTTTAGAGTGTTGAAACAATATTTTGCACTCTCTTCGTTGATATATTATAACAACCTACTCATGGAATAATCTTCATAATATTAAAAACTATTCAATCAAGAATATTATGATGTTTGAATTATTTTTTTCAGATCTATGGTCAAGTTTTAGTAATTTAAAATAATGGGGCACAAAAAAAATCTAAAAGTTTCAAAAAATAGTAAAATTTTATTAGAGTGAATATTCCGCAAATTCTAACGTGCGCTCTCGTCATGGCGAATATGGATTCGCGAAGTATTTAAATAAAGCGGAATAGTACAACAAAAACTTTGAAAAACAAACCGATATGATATATTTCCCGTAATTGTCACTTATAAACTGACAAGTCAAACATATCTCCGTCCACTTTCTAAAGAACTCTTCACAACTTTCGGGAATTCCTAATTCAAACATTATGATGAAGAATGTTTGCCATTATTCTAATATTGACTACTTCTCTCTTATTTCAGGGTTGTCGATATTCCCAGAGCGTGACTTAATCACTTCACAGGGGTACATTCACGGCAGCTCCTTTCATATTCATGAGTAAGTGCGTGACTTCCGGACGTCGTCATAGCTTCCAGACGGGATTTACGAGGGTCGACTGAAGGGAGAGAAGGACACACACACTAGAATTCCAGAGAAAAATAGCAGAAATAGCGGAGAATAATAATCTCATAAAATCATGAAATTCACCTCGCTGCATTCCATGGGGGTTTTATTTCAGCGACCATCCATGACGTCAACAAGCGCTGCGCAGCTGTTGCCCGGGAATCCGTTAGTGTCGTCAAAGGTGCCCAACACTAATATCCAGGTGTCCGGGATTAGATGATCAGGTTGAGATTTAAGTCGAATGCAGTCACGAAAGGAGATCGGATTGGCGATGGCCTTCTGTTCGCAGAATGTCTGAAATTCCATGGAAAAAATTCTTTTCCTCCCTTTCTCCGCCCCTACATCCTGCTAATCATTCACACTCGATATACATCTGTGAAAACTCGTCTGATTTGTCAAAGCTTCGCTATGGGCTATTAGCGATGGACTAATATCCCTCCAGTACAAAAAATTGTTATTGAGTAAAGCAGGGTTATGATTATAAAGTTGCTTAAGTGTGCTCAGTTCTCGTACGTAATTTTTTTTCTTCGTATAAGCTTCCTGAAGGATTCCGAGGTGGTGTGGATGCTTGCGATATACAAGGGGAGCCAAAATTTTTTTTACTGAGATGTTTAAATCGTTAATTTAAGAAATTACAAATCGTCATGGATTTTAAAATCCAGATCCATGTAAGTTTTCTCGTTTGGAAACTAGAACTGGTTCGTTTTATAAGTGCAAGGGCCATATTAGAACAATCTTCACAAAAAACGTGTTAATTTACAAAATTTGAGATGAAGAGAAAATTCTAAACACAAAGAGAAAGTAAAGAGGGCATAGAATGCCAAAGAGAAGGCTCGAAAATAAAGAAATACCACTAGGTTTTCCCGGGGGCGCGTCACCTGTGTTTACCAAAGACAGTAAACCTCATGGAAGAAAAGAAAGATCATTCGGGCACTTCAGAGTCGTAAATCCAGTTTTTTTCCAAAGGAGGTAAACTCAGAGGAGGGTTTCGTTTGAGAATAGTTCGAGTTGTATTATATATATACGATTGACTAAGTTAATGCCGATACACTTTTCGCTAAGATATTTTGAATCTTTCCTATCCTATATAAAATTTCCTGTTTCATATTTTCAAAATACTTTTCTGTATAAAATGATAATAAATTCTTGGACAAAGCTTCAAGCATCTCGGAACTTTGGTCCATTAAAAAATTGATAAATGTCTCTTGAAGATTGCTTTTACACAAATTCTACATCCGAGTCAACACTTCCCTTAAATATAACAGTAGAAACAATTCAAGTACTTTCCTTTTAATCTGATCATGGCTTATAATTACAACAGGACGTTTATTAAACCTAAAGTAAACGTATCTTTAAGTACACTTTAAACAAAGAAGTGTTGCATGAAGAAATAAAATGTTGTATTTAGCAGTCTTCATAACACTACATAGGTTTTTTTTAAGTTCATAGTACTTAAGATTCATTTAAAGTCCTAAGTAATAGTTAAAGACTAAATTCAACTGCGATGTAAAAAAAAGTCTACACTGCATTACACGCAAATCTTTCTAACATTCCAAACTATTTTTTTCCCACCCATGCTATGAAGGAAATAGCATCGGCAAATGATCGGGAAACTCTTTTGTCCGCATAATGTGTAGCAAATATCTAGTGATAACATACTCGAAAGGAAACGTCGATAAAATTCCTTGGCGTGTGTGATGCTCCCTCCTGAAATTGCTCTCCACTAATGGTCTGCCATCACATTAGAGGCTAGCGAGAAGGAAGCTGCATATTCCCAACACGAAAGTGAAACATTCTTTGAGAAAGTGTGACTCCAACGATGCGGAACGCCTGCCTGAGGGGCCCTCTCCACCACAGCCAGCATGCAGAAACAAACCTTCTCTTCCCTCGGGGCCTCGCATTTGCATGTCCCAAATACCGAGTTCGCCTCGACACGCGTGCGAGAAGACAGATGACAGTCTCACAAAAGTGATACAATGTCATTTCCCAGTGCGTTCATTTGAAGTTTTTCCAAGAGAACTGCTTCTTTTCCTGAGCGGGAAGGAATGACTTTTGTCCCCAAAGAGACGGCTATGTTAAAAGGTTATGAGAGATTACTTTTATAATGCGGGTCATGTTTTCTTGGAAGAATACACATAACATAAGCATTTTGCTAAAACGACGTGATAACGCATTGGATTTGCAAGTCGGGAGCTTGTTTTTGTCAAAGATACTTGTGTTAAATAAAGGATGTCGCTTCACATCACATTCAAGTAGACTTCAGAGTGGAAATTTAGGGGAGTGCGGGGCAGTCTAAGGTGTCAACTTCGACACTTGACCTTAATTCGAAATTATAAGGTCAGCTGTATTGGGACATTGATTTGGAGAAACAAAAAATTGAGCATTACAAAACCTTTTGAACACGATTCCCTTTCATAAAGAATCGAGCTTACGTATTTGCATTTTTTGAAATAAATCGTGAAATATGGAAAAATGGTGACGCTTTGTCTTAAAAGGGAGAGAGATGTAATGTCCATCTTAACGTAAGTACAATGCAATGCCATTTCTCAATGTAGACTTGCTATCACTGGAAGATTTTCAAGGACATTTCTTTCCTTCTCATCCAAGAAAACAGAATAAGCCTTATTTTAAAGGTGAAAAATTTATTTTTCTGATAGCTTAGCAATGATTTAAATCATTGTTAATTTGGGGAGATTACACATTTGTATTTAAGAAATACAAAATTATCCAGGAAACAGGTATCATCATTATGAAGTAACAAGCATACATATTTAGTAGTCTCGTTCTTTATTATTTTCCAAACATATTTCTTGGAAATGAGAAAAAAAGTATGAGAGAGAGAGAAATACAACTCACAGCTAAAATAGTAATGCTAGAAACTAATATCAATATTGAAACTAATATCAAATTCTTTCTTGCTGACTTCTAAGACATATAATCTCACTTATTTACTGGAACAACACATAAAGGATATAATATTTTTAGTTTATCTCATTCTAACGAAATGGATTAAGGAAAAAAAATGCCTGCTTCTGCAAATTTTTTTAAATGGACGTTCAAAGTGAGTCTGTTGTAATTTGAATTATAATCGAACATCATGTTGTTAATAAAACATCATCTTATCTAGGTTCATAATATCTTAAGGATACATATTTAATAAGAATGTAAATTGCCCTATTAAAATAATAAAGACGGTACACGAGTGTGTGATGGTGAAGTGTAATGGGACAATAGCCAGATATGGCTATGCTGTGCCAAACACTGTGTAACTGTGTTCTGGACGTTTGAAAAAATGAAAAAAAAAAAAAAAAAAATGGTTGACAAAGAAGGAGGGCCGAAAAAATAGAAAAGGATTGCTATGATATTCCGGGGGGCATATCACCTGTGTTTACCAAAGACGGTAAACCCCATAGGGGGAAAAGATCACAAGGATCCTAAAACTAGGATCCGTTTTTATCTAAAAAACGTAAGCGTAGTGGCTAATGAAATTTTCACTCTTGTGGCTAAAGTAAATCCTATAATATAGGGCTCACCAACTGTGCTAACAGGACGAGCTCAAATTTTATTCTAAACTGATACAGGAATTTTAAAATATTCCACAGCGCATGTTGCAAATCAACAGCACATTCCATCATATTTTATGGAATGCATTATTGATATAGTTTCACAACATAATCAATTTCAATATATGACGATTCTATTGAAAAGTCTTTCTGTTTTCGCAATTTATCATTTATTCATTGTTTTCCCTTGTTTGTGTTCTAAAAACAAATTTGTCGTCGATCACTTAGTTGTTCATTCGGCCTTTTCGCACTTCCGATTTTCGAACTACAGGAAGAGCAACCAGCTTTTCGATGCATAACCACTTTGAGACGTGGCAACCAGAATAAAATGTCTTCACATTTCCTTTATTTTCCTGAAAAAAAGGTTGTCGAGTGATGGCCGTGTATTTATGGGTCACGAGTAACTACTTTCAAGGTTGCCAGAAACCATGCAATCGAGAAACTATGCTGAAAACTAACAACGCTCAGAATCATGGGACAAATGTTTGTAACGGTATAACTTGAGTCACACTCTTAGTTATATCTTCAACAAAAAAGAAAATTTCTTCGCTAAGTACATACAAAGCTTTAGATAAACTAGTCGTAAGTAATATAAGATAACGAAAATTCCTCACTTATATAATTGTATATATTTTTGAATTTTTACGATTAGATTGTTCAAAGAAGTATGTTTAAGTATTTACTTGTTATGTAATAAATTAAAACAACAAATATTTCTTTAAAAATTTTATGTTCTCTCTCTGCATGAATGTATTTTTTTACTTTTTTTTTAAAAAAAACTAAATGACTGCCCCAATAAAATAGTTCATTTCTAATGTCAAGTGCTACCATTTTTTGAGCAATTTAACTTATAATATTTCACGTATAAAATATTTTTTACCATAAATATTTTATTTTTTGTAAGAATAAAACTAAAAGACGATTTTTGCAATACTTGCTATCTATTTCTGTTACTGAAACTTACTTTTCAGAGCGCAAAGAAAGAAGTACTTCTTTTTGATGCTTAAAAAGCCGCAGAATAAAGGTGGTTTAAAAATAGATCAAAAATATTTTTTGATATACTGAATTGAATTGATTGATTCATGTTTTGATTTATTTTCTGAAAAATTTCAAAAATGCAATTTTCCTTTGAATACAATTATGACTGACGAATAATTTTTCAAAAGCGAAACAAATTTTTTTTTTTTGCAAAATGTTAACCAAATACAAAAATGATAATTTTGTTTAAATTGCGTTTTTAAACGCAATTATCTCTCTCTTTTAAGTAATCTAGACCCATAATGAAATATAACGTTAACAAATTACATGAATCATATCGGAAGAAATACTTACGCTAAATACAGAATCAAAACATTTTTAATTAAAGGAAAAAAACGAAGCAATAAGGTAACCGAGATACCTCCGACCAGGAAAAATTGAGCTTCTTTTATGTCTATTTTAAATAGTCCTAACTTTTTTTAAATTAAAAGAAACGGAAGTCATACTTAAACTTTGAGATTCGTGTATATTTGTGTACTTTGTTAAGCGAAGAAAATCACATTTGTAAACATAAATAATTACGTAGGAGCTATTAAGTAATAAATAGCTGTAGTTACATTTGTAAATCATGTACTTACTCATAAGTATATCTTGCATAAAATCTACTGCATTTATATATAATTTTAAACAACTGCAGAGTACTTAAATACATAAGTATGAACATGATTAAAATCTCAAAAATTAAATTTTATAAAATTTAAAATTTTTGAAACTTTAAAAAACTGTGAGATTAGAATAATAATCAATTTTTGCCCAATGCCTAAAATTTGTGAGTGTTTATTAGAAAAAAAATTAATTTCAAAGTGTAGGCAATAACGTCGTTTCTTGATGCGCAAAGTATAGATAAAGTGTATCTTGAACAGAAGTGTACCTGAATACTAAGAAACCACATTTTGATTCATTGAGGTGTCGTTTTCTATTCATTAAATTCTCATCCATGGAATCAGCGAAGCAGCAAAATCAAAAAATGTAAAATCTGAAGGATTTGAATGTCTTGTTGAAACGATTCAAAATCTTTTTTTACAGATTTTTCAAAACAGAACATTTCTAATTAGAAACGATTATTATTGGACTACAAGTCTACATTAATGCGTATTTACTAACGTATATGTTAATAACTAGGATGCTATATCTTCGTGACTTTTTTCGAAGATGTTAATTAAAGCACATAAACAAACAAACAGATGGAAAACATGTGGCTAAACTAGACGCAAACAATGCTCAGAAGAGAATAATTGCTTTAAATTGAATAAATGTATTTTTTTTTCTCAATCCTCTACCATACAAAACGCATGTTTTACAAAAACCATCGGACGATGTGTGGAATGGTAATGGGCCGATGAACGCGTAGGAAAAAACTTCCCTCGGGGCAAATCATCGGTATGCGTCCGAAAAAAAAAGCTTTCTTAAAAAAAAAAAAAAAAAAAAAAAGAATTCTCCATTCAACCTAATTTTATTCTCAGCCAAGGATAACGAATGATTTTACCTAAGACAGTCAACAATGACTTTCTTTTTTTGTTTTTCAATCAAACTCGTTCTTGAATCTGTTGCAGGATTCGTAGGCAGATACTGGAAAAACCTGACGACACATTGTCGACACAATGGCTACCGGGTTTTAGTATCCCATTCGACCAACTACACCTTTTTTTACTAATTGTTGTGCGGATGGAATGAAAAAAATAAAAGAAAAGAAGTAGCGAAGGTCGGTCGGTAGCTCGACTTTGTAAGAGCGGTCAACAGGACTATTTTTTTTTTTCCATCGGCTAATAACTGTAGAGAGGAATGCGCCCGCCCTTAACAAGAAGAAGGTGTTTCTTTTTACCGTTTAATCAATGCTCTAAAATGAAGATTAGAATCTAAATGCCAGGAATTTTGCGGTCCACCCATTTGTTCCATTAAATCCTTTTCAATCACTCGTTTTATTGATATTTCGTTTCTTGTTGCTGAATTGTTTATTTTTGATGCTATCAAGAATTTGTTGGCCATCTGTCAAAACACAATTCTAATACAATGTGTGAATGCAGATAATGTTCTTGTTTCACGCAAGCCGAAATTAATATAAAAATTCGTTAATGGGGAATTAAGGTTTTCTTTTAAAGCGGTATTGAAACACGTAATTCCTAATATTTGATTTTTTTTAAGGGTATACTTTTGTCGAAAGTTATGTTCTTCTCTTAAATATATTATTCGTTTATACTGGAAAATTATTCTCTTTAAATTTCTTAAAATGTTATATATTGTCAAAGTGTACTTTACAGACCTTAAAATTAACGTATTTGAAGTAATTTAGCTAATAATTGACCTTCAAACCATAAAATAGTAAAATTTCTTACAAAAATGTGTACAATAAATATGTCTTCATGCTTATCATTTCATCTCTTTTGTTTACTTTTTATATTACGGAGTTAAGCCGATTTGGTCAATAAATGGTTCAATTCTTAGTATAACACTACCCTTGACAACAGAAGCTTAACAGATGTCTTATTTCTTCTTCTTTGCTTTATTTTGACTTGTGCTACTTACATAAAAATTGTATAGTTCATTTCGAGGAAAAAAAATTGAAAGAAAATAAATTTTTCTCTTAATACTTCATTTTTAATTCTGAAAAGTTTATAGGCTGAGGTTGAATAAAAATGATTTTCTGTAAAAGATATAATTATTTATAGTATTCTTTATTTTATTTCCCCCTTTTCTTTCCTTAAAAAAATAAATACAACATATTAAATGCGTTTCTTAATTCCTTTTTAAACATTAATTTATAAATAAACCCGGCCACGATATACTACATTTACAGAAATAATTATAAATAATGCTGTTGAAAAAATTTAATTATAAAAAATAATTAATCGAAAACAAAATAGAAAGTAAGAACTTCAAAATTTCATTTCTACCATTTTGTTCCAGCAAAGGAGCTCGCGCGCGCCTGCGTCTTTCTTCTTAATGCACACAATAGAATTCAACAAAATGTTTATTTTTTCACTAAGTATGCCATTATAAATTACGAAACAACATCTCTTCCTAAACACTTAAACATCAATCCTTTCAGAAAATAAAGTGCAAAATAAATGAGATCCATCTTTTTGAAAGCAAACAAATTCTTGAAGGAAAAAGTACTTAAGTGGTGAATCATTTCTCTCGAAATCTTTAATTAATTGCCTTTATTGTTCGAAGAAATGGCCCTTTTGTCCCGCTGACACTTCCAAAACAACAATTATCGAAACAGTTTTCCATTTATTTAGCGACGTTGCCCTGAAGCTTGTTTATAATAAAGTTGCCCTCTGGATTGCGTTTCCATAACACATGTCCGGCCTGATAAATCCGAACTTCTGTCACTAGTTGACAAAAACATTTCACGGTAAACAGTAATCGCGGTGAATCTAATGGTTAGCATCTTTCCTTACCAGTTTTCTTTCTTCCAATCAGTTACGATAATCATACATCACAATTTAAATTCGTTATCTTAAAAATGCCATGCACGGACTTCTTGTTTTCTGTTTTACTACGCGTCAAAGCCGATAATACGCTGGGTTACGGCAATCTAAATACCTTATCGGTCTGAAAGCAAAATATTTAGTCTTGTTACTGAGACAAGCCGGATGTAGTTAAGACATTATTAGACAAAACTTCTCCTCCCAGAGGATCTTGTCAGTAAAAGATGTATCGTACAGTTATCGGATCCATCGTAAACTAACGCGCGATAAGGTCTCAACAAAAAAGAAGACGCCTATTAAAGTTCTGATAGGACATTTTTTTAAACCTTATTGTTATATAAGATCTGTAGCTAGACTTACATAACATATGTATACACGCCTGCTTAAAGTTCAGACGAGACTTGGGTTTTAGAAAATTGTGTGATATCTCTCTCCCTACTCAGTAAATACAGCTACGCATTACTCATAAAGTAGGGGATGTTCGTTATTTCACGTAACAGGATAAATAATAGAGTTACGTGTTTGGAATCTATTTTGTCAGTAATTTATTCCATGCAAAAACCTATGAATTTCATCACGCCATAAATTGCTTATCTTACAACTTTTTGACTTAGTATAACGTAAATCAAAATTATGTATTGGAATATATTTCAAAAATAATATAATACAGCACACTGTGGGTGAAAAAAAGTAATTGGATATATTAACACACATTCTGAAAGTAATAGGATATAAGAACATAAGTAATAAGTTATTGGAACATATAATCTGAAAGTAATAAGATTTCGGAGCCTGTTACCAGAGAGAAACAAATATGCTAAACCTATTCCTTAAAAGTAACCGTTTGACACACCTCTGATATATAGAAATAAAAAAAAGTATTATATATATATATATATATATAGTAATTCACATCAAATTTTGGACAAAAAATGGGTGAATAAAGAAATATATGAAATTTTTGTTAATGTATACCATTTTTATTACCATGTTTTTCAGTACTCTTTTCATAACACTTCGTAAGCTTTGAATAAAGGTTAACTGAGAATATTATTATTTGACTAACATACATGATCATTTTACAGCTTCACTATCAATTACGTTATTTCGTTAACAATCTAATTCCATCTTGATTAATTTACTTCATGAGACAGATTTGAGAAGAAAAAAATTGTAAACAAAAAGACACTTTCTAAAAATCATGAGGTTTTATTTTCTCTTTATTCAAGCACTATTATCAAGAAGAAACAGAAAAAAGAAATTTTATAAATAAGGGAAAGGAACAATAATTAAAAATATCTTTTCTATTTTGATCAAACTCGGTTACAGTTAACACGCCACACTAGGTTGTCAAAAAAAAAAAATTAAAAAAAAAAAGACATCAATAAAAATGAAATACGATTCTATGGATTTTGAAACGACATGAAATACTTTGCATCCTCCAAATCCAATTTACAAAGCCTGTTCATAAACCAATAAATTAGAAAAATCACAAAGGGAACTTTTGAGAGTAAATTAAATGCGAGCACACACCTTCTGAAACTTAAGGTATTCTAAGGTACTTGAATTATGAACTATAACAATTGACCCCGTTAACCAGCACTTACCCTTTTAACACCATTAGTCTTTTCGTGGGCTAGAATCGAAAGTAAAATTAATTTATGCTTCCTTTTGTCACTTTGGCGAATGTTAATAGATCTAGAATAGATGCAACAAGGACAACAAAGAACTCCAGCACCTCCACCCACCACCAAGACAAGTAGAGCACATAAGAAAATGCATAATGTACCACGCTTTTCTATCTGATTCTTTGCGAAAATTGATCACTCGACTTGCAGAAATGAGTGCTCGAGGTATTTTGAGATTAGGGAGTGAAAAACGGCTTCTTGGCCCTCTTTGCCACAAAGATGCGAAAATCAGAATGAATAGTCTTAGCTAATTTTTTTTCTTTCGAAACAGAAAACTTATTCTGGCAGGGAAAAGCCCTGTCGGGATTCCCTTTTCAGAAGTATTATAATACCTCGCCCACTGTCAAGGAAAGTGTCTTGATGGCCTATTTCAATCTGCGGATTTTCATTTCGGTTGAAAAGAGATTCGACGAAAAATGTCTTGCCTTAAAAAAATTAAACCTACGTGAAGATTTTTCATTTCCTGAAAACGTGCATTTTTAATCCGATTTTCTGTTACTTCGAGAGAGAACGGTTGAATGACTCTAGATTTGAATAAAATGGTAACCACAACGATATTTTGAGAGCCTTTGATGTGGGGCTGCAGGTGACGCGTAGGCGGATTTAAAATTTGGGGAATGTGAGGGGCAGGATATGGGTGGTTTAAAGCAGAAAAAAAGTCCCATTAGTTTTTAATTCAATAACCATATCTATTTGAGTTTTTTACTGATGACTCATAGAATTTAGCCTCGCCCATAAATGCTTTCTCTAGAACGTCTCTCGAAGTTATAACACAGATAAATGTATGAAGGAAGGCAGAAAGTATACATGCTTCAATTCGAATAACGAAAATGTAATAAACATTCCTTAGTTTTGTATTATATATTAATCTAATAAAGATGGATGGATTAATCTCCGCGAAAAATTCTCCAATTTCTATAAAGCTTAAGAATATGCTTTTGTTGCAGATTACGTTGCTAAATAAAGGGAAAGAAATTAAATGAATTGATCCCAAACATTTCATTATAAAAATAATTTAATTTAAATACACACTTATATTAACGTTGAAATTATTCAAAATGGAAATTATATATATATATTAAGCATATCATGAAATATCTTTACATTTTTTCGAGTATTAAATAAAATTTCTGTTCTTTAGTTAACTCTATAGTGACTTCATAATACCTTTAAAATGCAATTACTTTCTTTTAAAAGTGACCTGGATCCATCAAATATTGGTGTAACTAATTATATTCAAGATGGAAAATTACTTTGTATAATTTTGTCTGGTTATTTTCAAAGGTTTTATTTAAATATATTTTCTGAAAACTAATATATGATTTTGAAGTATAGATCGAGAGGTTAATCGAAAGGAGGAAAAAACTCCCCCCCCCCTCTGAAATCTGTAAAAAATATTTCAAAATAAATTGAAAGAATTAGCACGGGCTTATAATTTTATTTATTTGGAAAATTGAACATTTTAAACATTCTCTTTCGTGTAATATAGCAAAAAGTCACTGGGATTGTATCAAATAAAAATCTCTGGTTAGTCTTAACGTACTTGCAATAGTATCACACTCGTAATACTGCTTTTTCGAGAACAAAGAATAAAAGAACAGATAACAGGTGATGCTCCAATGCTCATTGCATCAGAAAAAGTCGGAGCCAGTTGATTCAATGGGAAAATATAGAATGCCATCCTGGGAAATATTCCCAACAGTAATTAGCTCGTATTTGAGAAGATAATCAGAATAATTAGACTCCAAAAAATCACCGCCACAAGTATGATGATGGCAGGAAGAAGTATTTTCAAATGTTCATCAAGGTATTAACTGAGTCGATCTTCCTTCCTTTATACAAAATTCATCATAGCATTCATTATAACATTAGAAGATTCAGAGTTTCATTTACAGAACCCCAAATTGAGTCAAAATTGTCTCCTTGACAACGAAAGATGGATTGACCAGGTGAGGGAAAAGTGAGACAAGAACGCGGATGCGTTGTTCCATTTTAGTGTTTTGCACCGGCCCTTTTTTAGGCGTTCCATTTCGTCAGCGAGAGGTCGGAACAAGGTCAGATGCGGGTCGCACAAATCACAGCCACTTTTAATAATACATCGCCAGAGACGGGAAAAGGGGGATAGGAGGGGGAGATGGCTCGAGAGCGTGGGTGGAAATCGTTTGTCAATCTCTGGCACGCGCGCCTGCCGTCCGCAACCCCTCGTGATGACCGCTTTTTTTTTTTCACTTTCGCCTTCTTTTGGGTCCGATAGGAAATTCTGTTGATGGAATGATGTTGAGGTCTCGGTCGTTTCCGAACGAATCCGGTCTTTTCAGACCTCTCGCGCTTCACTTCAAAATTAATAGTTTGAAAAGTTTGTGTATTTATTCATCTAAGCATTGACTAAGAGTTCACGATATAATCAGAACAATTTTATACAAATGGTTTTCATGCTGGTTATCATCTTATCATTTATCTCAAGTCTGGGAGGATATATATATATATATTTATGCAACCCTTTTGTCACAAGCTTGTTTATTCATTTTATCTGAAAGAGAGAGGCAGCAAGTAGAGAAATAAAGGGCCAGGAGACATAGCTCCGCCGTTCAATCACATCAAAAGAGCGTAGAACAGACAGAAGAGCGAGAATTTTACCTTGCAATTGATTTTATATCAGAGATTTCTACAGATCATGTGGGCAACTCACGTGGTATAAGATGAAGGGATTCTGGAGAATTTCCCTGACATCTATCAGTCTAGTAGAGATGATTTTTGACAAATTGATGATTATGTTAATGTGAATTTAACAGATTTTTTGAGCGAGTGATCTAATAAATAGTGCATGCATCAGTCTCATTTTTTTTTAATATCCACACCATGGTATGTATAAATAACTCTCGAATATTCCAGGTTTTAGGATCAACAGAAACTGTCTACATGCCCATATTATTCCCATGAAGGGTTTCATGGATCTGTCTAGCTTCTTGTATTTCAGATGAATGGTAAACAGAGCACACATACACCACACGTATTCTTAATAGAATGCATTCCAAAATGAAGTAAATTAAAATATATTAAAAAACCGTTGACAGCAAAACATGTTACATTACTTACACTGTAACATAAATTTTCTAAACTACTTTTAATTTAATGCTGGTAAAGATTTTTTTTTTTATAACAAGAATGATCAAATACATTTTTCATATTTTGAAGTATGTTATACAACAAGATTGTAAATTCCTAATGTATTTCGTTAACATATATATAATCATATTAGATGCAATATAATATTAACCTAAAGAATGCTGCAAAGCATTTCCAGTCATTAATATATTAATGAAGTTTGTATAATATCAGAGGAGAAAAGATCTAAAACATGTTTTCAATCCAATGAAAATACATAAAATTCAGTTTTGAAAATGGCAAATCAGGATTAAGAACAATCAGATCTTTTATAGGTTAAACGAATTTATTCAACAAAACTCGGAATGTTTCTCGTTCTAGAAATGTCGTTTTAAACTTGTTTTGAAACATTTTCTTCATCTTTTTGTGGTTTATTTATTCAAAAGGAGAGAATTTTAATTTTATTACGTTCTATTTTAATCTAACTTTGCAACAGGAACAACAAAATTAACTATCTTGTTCGTTCCTCCTTAAACACCCACAGTCTTTTTAATCCAAGAAACCAATCTACAGAGGGGGAGAAAGAGATTCCACAAATAATTTCGTGAACACGTGTTACTTAAAACAAGTAACGTAGTTACGCAACATTTGCACTTAACCTCTCAGTTAACAAATAATAAAAGCTTTCATGTTTGTGTACTTACGCATTTGTCAAAAATACATTAAGTTATTCAAATCCTGTCATTCATACTAAAATATTACACTTGCCATTTGACCTCAAGTAATATGTTAGTAGAATTGTAATAAATAAATGGAATGTTGTTTATTTATTTTATAAAGATAAGCATAATGACTAGCATCTACGGTCTGTATTCTTAATAAATTAGAATTATATAAAAGAACGAAAGCAGGAAATATTTTAGGATACAAAATTAACCTAAGAAAGGAATGGTTATAAATATTATATGAAATAAAGTACAAATTGGAAAGCAGAAATCAATATTTTTCATCAAATGTCGGTAGTTAAGGTAACTCGGGCATCTTCTACAAAAAAAAAGTTTATTTTATGAGAAGTTTAAATGATCCTCACTTTTTCAAATTAAAAGCACTGATGTTGTATTTTAATATTGAGAAGATATATGTATACTATGTATCTGTTTATGTAAAGAAAATAACATTTATATGCATAAATAATTATGTGTGAACATTTAATGATCAACAGCTGTATTAACATTTGTAAGATTTGTATTTTACTTTAGGTGCATATCTTATAAAATCTATTGCAATAATAACTTTGAAAATTTGCAGAGCACTTACTAGCAATAAATTCTATACACCGGACATAATTATTTTGACTGGACATGTTAAATTTGAATTTAATAAAATAAATTTTACGATTCTAATTTCACTTAATTTTTATACAAATAATGTTCTACGCCTGAAAGTTATGAGTATTTATTAAACAAAAATTTTGTTCACTGTAAAGGAAAAAGTCTCATTTAATAACGTGGAAAATATCAACATTATGGATAAAGTAGATTTTAAGGAAAGATACGTGTAAGTACTAAAATCCTAAAAAACACCATTTTCAGAAAAACGTTTGTTTATAGTTTCAAAATTGAATTTCTTAACTTTCCTTTTGTCGAATTCCCATCAATAAAAGGCCCAGAGTAAGATGCTCAGTAATTGTAACAACAGAATTTCAAACAAATGAAAAATTTGAAGCATTTTAATGTCTCAGTTACATTAATATTTATTGGTTTTAAATAATAAATTTTGACTCCAGAATTGAACAATGTCACATTCCCCTTATTTTGAGCTTGTATTTGTCTAAAGGGCAAAGCTCAAATTAGTATTTCCCCCCCAATTAATATCAGTTCGTGAGATTATAATACATACAGATATTTAGACAACTCAGTCTCTAAAATTTACAAATATTTTCAAATATTAATTTTTTACTTAAAAAAATTCTTTAAGAAATTTGACGTTAGAGTACATGAGACGATAAGTAGCACATACATTATATTTAAAAATTGATGAATACAAACAAATATGAATAATATAAATGAGTATGTAATACTCTGTTTCTCGGATGAAGTCAGGATATGATATTAACATTGACATATTTCTTTCCCTGAAAAAGTTCTCAAAGGTCTTATTTTTTAACAGCAGGTGAAGATAGCCTAAAATTTAACATGAATGCAGCAATAAAAAAGTTATACAATCGTACATATATCATACAATATATTCAAATCAATGTTCTGTTTATAATAGCATGTTTAGATCAAAATTGAAACGAATCTTTCAAATTGTCCATTAATAGTATTAAATAAACTGTAGAAAAAAATTTCTAATTTTTCCAAAGGGAAATTTAAAAGTTATAAACATGAAATGAATATGTTAGAAGTTTGATAAATGTTTTGAAAATAAAAAGTTATGCGATTTCTCAGATATTAGGTCGATTTTGAAAGCTACCTGATTAAAACGATATTAGTATTTTAATCAGAACTATGTTATTATTTTAATAATTATGAAACATGAACAAAAACATGCCTTCAAACTGAAACGGTCATTGAGGTTGCTGAAGTGTTCAACTTAAATTATTGATATCCAGAATTTTGATATTTAGTGTCCTTTTTTGACCCAAAGTATCAAAGAATATAGAGTTTAATTACATAATCACTACATCATAAAATAATTACATTATTAAATAAATACTAAGCACATGCAGTGGTCATTAAATTATGTTAATAAAAATTGTTGCAAAGTTATACGTTACATTAAGTTTATAACAAATGCAAGGCAATTAACTAGCAAAGATACAACTTCCGAATTCCTTCTACGGAAGTGATATAGGTAATTAAAACTGTATTTCATGCAATTTGAAATCCTTGTATTCATAATCAAATTCTCCTTCATATGGAGAATATAAATTATATTCCCCTCCCACTTTTAAGAATCAATATAACAATGTTACATAACTAGCATAAGTAGATGTACGTATTTGAATTATCATTACTTCTATTAATTTTATTTTCCAGGCAGGATAAATAGTTAATAAATTTAACAGAATAAAAGTTCAAACGAAGCATGAATTTGATAATTCCCCCTCCCCCCCGTTCTGTTTAATTATAATAATAATCGTTTCAATTATTCCTTACCAAAATTTTAAATTCCTTCAATATGGGTAGAAAGCAAATTTAAACATTTAAGTTCAATTGTCTTTTGAATTAACACATTAATACTCTTTAGTAAATATTTTGCGACTTAATTCTCTGGATATTTTAGATGCTTTTGATAGGATTAATTCTTCCCATGATACTATTTTCTATTTCATCAGCAGTAAAAAAATTTTTTTAAATACGGAATTTTTATTATCTCGGTTCCTCATTACAAAATTATTTAAAACTGCGAAGTACCACCAGTTTTTAGTAATTAAATAATAAGTCCATCTCTAAATTGATTAAAATAAAACAACGTAAAGAAATACGAATAAGAATAAATGAAAATAACTTTTACAAAAAACATTGATATATTTATCTATTATTTTAAGGCTCCCGTCTGCTGGTCATTTTGATTTCTTGAACGTAACGTTAATCTTATGGAATTTATACTACCATCCTCAAATGTTTACTATTTCATCTATTTTGATGCGAAAAAGTGTGTTTGAAGGAGCAAAAAAGAATGAATGTTTCTGCGGAATTACATTTTCCCTCTCATTTTTAAAAATATGATAACTTCTACGTTTAAGATTCGTTTGTGTGTTTACCGTATTTTAAAAAATGTTCCAATACATTTTTAAAATTCTGGGTGGAAATGTAATTCCGTAGAAACCTTCATTAATTTTATGCTCTTTCGGATGTCTTTTCTTGAATTCAAACAGATAAAAGGGTAAAGATTTGAGGACTGAAATATAAATTCCATAGGACTAACATTACGCTCACGAAATCAAAATGGACGATAGACAGGAGCCTTGGATTATATCAAACCCATCAATAAGAAAATTTGTTTTAAACATTAAAGTAGAAAAAAAAAAAACTTAGATTTAATGGAATACTTTTCGACGTTGAAATTCCGAGGAAAAAAAATCATGAAAAAATGGTTTCAACCGATTTTGTCTGCAAGAACTGCTGATATAAAACTCTAAATGACTTATTCTCTCTTCTCAACCCCTTATTTAAATCAGTATACGTGATCATTACCAACGACGTATTGCTCATTTTAAGTCTTAATGTATTTAATGCTGCCCACACGACTATGTCCTTGGTTAATTTACATGAAATGGAATACGAAAACCTTTAATGTGATGTCGCATCGTTACTTAATCCCGCTTTACGACACATGATGACCCACTCACTAACAATATGATTGCAACTACAACGGCTCTTCAAAGGAAATATTCACAATGAACCATTACAATGAACGGGTTTTAATGTGTCTAACGATACCTTCTAATTAATGCTAGAGAGGTTTGGAATCAGCACATTCGTGCAGTTTCGTTTCGTATTAATTTTTTTTTCTATACTCATAATAACAGATGCTCGATTATTTTTCTTGTTTTCTCATCGATTCAAAAATAAAATTAATGCATACCTTCAAAGAAAAATAACATTAAAATTATAATCCTCCATTCATCTGTGGAATATATGTAGTCAGTTTCATCTAGAGTCTTCTAATGGGTAATCTAGCAACCATAAATTTCATAACATTTGCCCTCAAAACTTCTTATGATATAAGCCATATCGTTATCTTTATAGAACTATTGAAATGGAGTTGGAGAGTCAAGTATGTAAAAAGTATTAATTAATAAAAATGTTAATTTGAAGTGATATACGTATATTTGTGTCTTTCAAAATCAGCATGATTGCTGTTTTCGCCTAATGTTAAAGAACCCTATCAAAACTTCGAACACATTTCTAGGCAAAAAAATTGTTCTGATTTTGAAAAAAGTTAGCGATATTTTAATATATACATTCGTTTATGATGAAGTATTCTAAAAAGGAATATTTCAAAAGGACGTAAATTTTCTCATGAATGCGTATAGTTTAAATACCACTTAGCATTACAGTATAGGAGACGAAATATGGAACACATTTTACACTAAAAAAAGTTAATAAATTCCGATAGAAATGAGTAATATTATAAAATAAGCTACTCTCTAAAAGATAGCGAAATAAGAATATAAAATTCATATTCGAAATTTTTTTTATCGTAAATAAAAAATCTTCCAATTTTGGGTCCTGTTCTTTAACTTTATGCGAGGACTAAAAGAAAAAGAAAAAAGGCACATGATTGAGAGAAATAGTACACGTAATGCCAAATATATTGTCAGTTTCTAAATAAATTCATAAAATTATTTAAACATAAGCTCACAGAAGAGATTGATTCAACAATCAAGAATTTCATCAAAGATAAACATGCTACTGACTGAGATATTACAGCAATAATTGTCGTTCCTTAGGCATTTTTTTTTCTTCACAATTACTGTTTTTTTTTTTTTTTTTTTAATTTTATTCATCTATCAACTAGATGTAATCATCTGTTCTCGCGACCTTACCTATGAATCTAACTTTTGTACTTGTATCAGTACGTGTTCGGAACACATAAATGTTACAAAAATCAGTTTTTAAAATGTTTTACATCTTTTGATGGATTACAGCGTTGATAACGCAAAAATGTGTCTCCGAAATTTGGCAATCATGCAAGTAAAGTAGATAGCTTAAGATATGAATATCTCAAAACTATTCAGAATTTTCCAGAAATTTAAATACGCATTCTTGAACAAATTGTGAATCATTCCGACAGCCAAGTTTCGCAAAAACTTGACGTGCTACACAAACAAACGTTTCCAATCCGCTCGTGCTTAATGTCTTATCCAGAAGAACGTAGGAGTCAATTGAAGTCACGTTGAGAAATCAGAAGAACGCAAAACACACAGCGAAAAGCTCATTGAGTGTTTAGAAAACATCACCACTCAAATATCGTCTGTTAACTGGAAGCAGCTTTTCCTCCTCCCACGAACAAAAAACAAACGAGAATCACTTTCTGAAGAGGTGAGGCAAGACAGGGAGGGTAGGAAAAAAGGAATGAGAGTCCTTAATGGGATCCATTAGCAAGTGGCCAAGAATTAAAAAAAAAAAAAAAAAAAAAAAAAAAAAGAACGAAAAAGAACGAAGGCATTCCCCGAGCCTCATTATCCTAAGTGAAGAGCGAACAAAAAAGAAATTAGAACCGGACCGAACCACTTCAACGTGTTCGAACAACTCAGAAGGTATTGCACCTTTCGAAACCACTAACATTAAAGATTTCATCCTCTTTTTTCTTAAGCAGTCACCAAAAATATCTGACCTCTTCTAGCAGTCAACAATAAATCCTCTGTAGAATACTTTGCTGACTACTTGCTATTACGCTTTCTCTGCCCCTTTCACTTTGAAAGCCTTTTCTATTGAGAATTGGAGTAGTTAGGAGTGTTTTGTGAAATGAAAAGGGAATGAGTTCTTTGAACGGATAAATGAAAGCGAAGATGTTACAGAACTAGTTAATTATAGAGGAGTTTCATTAATTTATCTGGTTTCCTCCTCTTTCTGTTCATATCTTTCTCACAATGATTTTATTTTCAATTTGTGATAGATAAGTTTTGAAGTTTTAATGGTTGCAATCTGGTATTCAGTTTTTATACGTTTCAGCCTTACAAATTATGCCTTTAATTATACAGTATTCGCCCAATTAAATGGCGCAGGCGATTTCATGCTAGTCGCTTGTTAGAATTTCTGATCCCAGTTAAAAAAAAATTCTAGGTTCAATTACCTGTGTAAAAAATTCCATGTGAATTGAAATAATAAATAGTTTAATTTTCCCTTTTTATAGCAAACGTTTTATCTAACAAAATTACATTTCAGCTCTTTGGGAGAATAAATCAGTTTCACTGACCTTTTTTTATCTGTCCTGAATGCTGATACCATTAGAAATCACGCATTTCTTTCTATGTTTATTTTTAAAATACTTTTTATCTGTAAGCTTAAATTTTTTTAAGATAATTGACATATCCTAATCATAATTAATTGCATAAAAATATTAGTTTCCAGTAAAATAATATTTATTTTGCCATACGAATAAACTGAATGTCAGCATAAAACATAACTGAGAAGCGAAAGAAAATATTAAATATAAGAACGAAAATATTGTTGAAACATAAATATAAATTTTAATTAAATTAATAATATACTTCGCAGAATTATTAAAAATGATTCCTTTGCTTTAACTATAAAGAAACATTATTAAACAAATTCCTTGCACGCACTAATTATTTGTAGAAAAAGTGATTCAGTTTCATTTAATTGATTTCAAATAGAAAATTGACACTGTATTTAAAATTTTCTTATACAGTTTTATATCTTAAATTCCAAGCGAGATTGGATAAGTATTAAAAAAATTATTTTCTCAATGAATAATGAGTTGATTAATTTTTAATATTTATAACCGATATTGAAATTTAGTAGTGAGTAAAATATCACATAATTTCATTAAATTAATTATCATTTTATGGTATGATATCTAATTTATTTTAAAAAAAAACATTGTGTAATAATTTAACCAATCTTATTGAAATACTTTGAGTACGTTTCCAGCTTTTTTTAAATATAGAAATTCAACGCATAACAAAATACAGCATTTCTTGTAAATCCACCGTAGCTCCTAAGTTACAGCTATTAAGATCATCCCCACAGATTTCGAAGTACTCATGTGGTTTTATGTTTAGTAGACTGGAAAAAGTTACTTGAAACTGAATGTAACTGAAGAGCCAGATATGTGAATCTTGATTCTTGAGAAATATTTTTCGAAATTTCTTTATTGACAATTGATAAAAAAAAACTTTGTTTCTTCCATTATTCATTTTTCATATCTTTCTTTTGTTTACATTTAAACAAACCACAAACTTCTAAAAATAATCTTAGATTTAGTTTAAAGCGTAGCTTTTGTATATTAACACGAATAACACGAGAAATACCGAAAAATAACACTTGGTGTTTCAATAGCAATTATTAAAAAACGTTCTTTTCCTTTAATTCGAATGTAGGACACAATGTAGTCATTGAATTTTAATATTTTTACATACATTTAAAGATATCTTATATATCTTTAAATGTTTAAATTGGAATCTGAAAATAAACGAGTTGTGAAAGCAGCTTCGCATATTGCATTTTAAATTCACATTAAGCTACATATCTGGACTCGGCTATAAGAGATTTCTATCAGTAAAACAATAACCTGATCAACCAACCATATTGAGTTACGGAAACGATTAGTGAATATTCATTTTAAGATTCGTATTCCCGCATGCAAAGCAGAATCCCGGAAGAACATTCGGATGTGATGAAAGTCACGAACGTCTGAGAAATCCCGACATTGATGATGTTCCGGAAGGCATTTTTTGCGAACATTTGCATTCCACGCTAATGCGCCCTCAACTTGACCCTTGCGGATACTTACACAACAAAGTACATCACCTCCAACGATGCAAGTGGATCCCTGCGCTTGCCCATTAAGTTCACTTTAAAGACCATTTGACTTCGAAAGAAGACTTTATCTGAAAAGAGAATCTAATATCTCTCGATCACACTTTGTTCTATTCAAAGGCCAATCTTGGTAAAAACGATCCCCTTCGGGGAAAAAAAATAGCCAGGATGATCACTCATCAAGAGCATCTTGAGTTACCAAAGGGGGAAAGGAATATTATCATTCTCTGACCAAGTTACAATGTTCAACTCTCAACACGAGCCTGGGTAAAATAGTTTGAAACGGTATTAAAAAACCAGTCTATATGTTGGTAAACTGTAATTGAAAAAAGTTCGGTAGATGTTTGGAATTCTAAAAACGACAGAGATAAACTTCTGATACATGTGTACAGTATTTTAAACATTGTGAGGAATCCTTGTGTATTGGAAAGCCTCAGAATTTGTTGGCTTAAATATGGAAAATGCTTTCATCAAAAAAATATTTTACTTTAAGATGTTAAATTTTTTTTTTCATTCGCTGTGAAAAAAAGCAAAGTTTTTCATCACTCTCGTCTGGTGCATGGCTGTTGGGTGTCAACCTGAAGCATGTGGTGTTCCAAGTTAGGAGGTTTAAGCTTAAGTTGCAACCCAAAATTAGTTCCTATAGTCCTTATAGTAAAGTATTGACTGATTTGATCGAACAGGAGCCAACGGATCTAATAAAAAGAATTAAGCTATTTTACAAATAATGCTGTTTACCAATATTTATGTGTATCGAGAACAAAATTTTAATATCGGAGGCTTGACTAAGAATAAAAAATTATTCCAAGAGAAAATTTGATAACTAAGAGAAAACAGATGAATGAGACAGTTTTATGGAATATTCTTATCAATATACACAAATACACTTTTGAATATACTTAATTTAATTCAGTATTCAACTACTCATATTTTAAAAAAGGAACTACTATATATTTCATAAAAACAAACAAAAATGTGCTCGTTTTTAAAAGCCCCCCCCCTTTTTTTTTGTTTTAAACTCTAAGTAAAAAAAAAGTAAATTTTTTTGAAACACATTATTTAGTTCGAAAGATAGAAGTTAACTTAAAAAATAGTAATCTTCAAACAAAAGCAACATTTAAACAAGTTTCTTTCACCTAGAATACAGAGAAGATTGATGAATTAAGTTTTTAAAAGAACCAACAAAAGATTTAATAATAATAGTTTTTCAGTTTCATGTTTTCTTTTAGTTTCGAAAATTGGAACAACCAATTTTAAATGAATAAGTGTCTTTCAATGAACATTCCAGCTGTACGTTTGAAAAAAAAAAGGAATTCAAAATTACTTGTTCCAAGTTTATTCTTCTTAACCATCAAATCTACATACTTAATCTTTTCTCTAAAGAAGAAAATGGAATGCGTAAAAAGAAAATTAGACATTTACTTAGGCGAACGAAAACAACGCTTGCTCGTTTTCGCATTCCAAACACCTACGGAAAATGTTCGAAATTTGCATAGAGCAGCCACATTCCCGACTAAATTCCAATCCCTCATAAAAGTTCTCGATCGTCTGAGAAAGAGTGTCTACATCGTATGTTTACTGGTGCTCAAATATTGACAGTGTGGCTCAATTTCCGTAACAATAGACTTGGTGCGTTTAATTTATTACCAAGCCATAAACCCATAAATGGAATAGAAATATTTAAAACATCGAATAGTTGATGATTTGGTCAACAGTTGTTCATATATTACAAAAATGCGGGTCTTGAAATAAATCACTTTGGATTTTTCATTGAATGGAATAATGTGATATATAATTTCATGTAAGCGATCAGTTACATAATATAATGCTAAAAAAAATGTAATTTTTATAGTATATCGTTTACATTAAAAATTGATATTAGAAATATTTTATGCAATTAAAAATAAATTAAATACTATTTAAATATTTTTTGCATTTTTAATGTGAAAAATATGTCGGTTTTTTTTTCGTTCATTTTTATTTTCATCTAATTCAATGGTTTTTAAATTATAGGGTACCAACATAAGGATACGCGAGCAGCCTTAACAAAAAAAAAACCTTCCTTTATTTATTTACAAGCAACAAAGGTTGATCAAGCGATTCATACATTCGAGAGCAGCTGATGTGTGAAATAATTTCTAATTTTCAAATATCAAAAATAGCTATCATTCACTTGTGAACTCCGAAACAATAGTAGAAAGTTTTATTTAGATTTTCTACTAAAGATACTAACATTGAACTTATTTTTTTCTACGTTAAAGATTTTACCATTGTAAGGAAAGCATAATAATTTATTAATTTTAAATATAGTCTCAGAAATTTACTTTCCTCCGAAATTAAAAAAATACAAACATTACCACGGGGGAGACACATATTCATGTGTCATGCCGATGATAAGGGAAAAATTAGAAAAACATTAACACGGCCAATTATGGGTGAGACTTAAGTACCTCCGCATTATAAAAGACAGATCATCAACAAAGATTCTTCGTTGCTAAATAGTACTATAGGATAAATAATTCCAGATAAAACAACTTTTTTTAAAATCAACGTTTTTATATGGTGGCAAAGTTTATTAAAAAAATTATTGAAATATTAGTTAAAACTTGTCGCAAATGTCTAAACATTGCATTGTTAGGCGAGTAAGAACGATTCCCAAAGTTTCAGAGCTCCAGCTTGATGGGAAGTTGGTTAAATTAACAATCAAAACATTTATGACACACTGATACACACACAGATAGACACACACCTAGTGAAATACATAAAAATGTTAAAACTAACTAAAATTAATTCATTCATCCGATAAATTAGATGGTTGGAATGCAGTTTAGCAATTATGCAGAATGCAGCAATTATGGCCGAGAAATACAATAAAGAAAAAATTTGGGATCTACTGATTTAAACTTATTTGAATTTAACAAAAAAAATTCTTAGTTCTTGATTAAAAATCATATTTTCCAATTAAATTTTAATCTAACAGTCAGGTAGAAAATAGGAATCGATATCGATTATTCTACAGACAAAAAAATGAAATAAATAAATTTGAATCATTGGGAGTGATATTACAATTTTTAAAAAAGGAAATTTCATGCAAAATGCTGGTTTTATTACACGAAATAATAATTTTCTTACAGTTTACTTAAAGTAAAAAATTATTTTGTATTTATGGATTTTGTTTTGACTCCACAGGATTTTAAGTATATTTATTGCATGAAAACCTATTCGAAATAAATTTTTCAGCTAATAAATAAAATTTTTTCTGTATTAAAACAGAGTGCTATTCCGCAATAAAGGAAAGAAAACGCTAAATGTTTTCATTTTTTGAACAATAAATGTTACATTCTTCAAAGTGTTTTACTTTAAATCAAGTAATTCAAATTAAACTTATAGGAGTAGATGAATAAATATACATTAGTTTAAGAATGGTAAAAATACAACATAAATGCTATGTTCAGAATTTGGATTTTAACTTAAACAGATAATTATAATATATCGTATCTCGCTCAAAATCATATCTATTTAGATATCTGCTAATTGGGTGTTTTAACACATAATTTTTGATCCAAAATTAATGTAAGTGAAAGATTTTTCATATAATAGAATTACTTTCAGTTTCACAGTTTAATTTTAAGTTATTGTTATACAATACTTTTAATGATTTGCTTATTTGACCGTGACGGTAAACATCACAATTATTAGTTCCTCTTTCATTTCTCTCATGTAATGGGCGTTAAATTTACCTGCTATGCATTCAAGTCCTTCTCAAATTACACACTGATGAATTATCAGTTCTTAGAGGCCTCTTTATTTAGTCTACTATTAAGAATTAGCTCTAAAATAGCATTATACAAAATTTAAAGAAACGTTACAATCGTAAATAGTTTCATTTGTTTTCAGCGGTTAAACTTCAATAAAACTACGAAGTGCATTGAACTTTTCTGCATTCATTCTCTTACTTATCACTAATGAGAGATTCATGACAAGCTTTAGTGTTCTTTCACTACTTCCTAAGAATTTATGTCAAAAAGACGTAACAGCCCCGAAAATATACTTTTTATCGAAAAGGCCCCCTATGGTAAAAAACACTGAAAAGTTTCTGTGGAGTTGGAATTTCTAGAAAAGGCTCTTCATCTGAGGATAAAGGTAATACCTTCACCAAGAGAGAGCCGGTCAATGAGGAAAATTACTGTTTTTCATATATGGACGCCCTACCAGTTGCCACCAACTGAGAAAGACGCCGGGTTATCTTTGCTCCTTAGTGTTCAATATTTCCATTTAGGATTCTATGTTTATGCCAGCAAAACTCTTATGCTTCCTAAAACTTAGTCGGGGGCATCGCCATTATTACCACTGGCAATCTCTTAGAATCACCGAGAGATTTTTAATTTTCCAATTTATAATATTGCACCCGACTCTTTCACACAAAAATTGTACAATAAACCTTTTCAGGTTATAGAAACAACATCGTTAAGAATTGATCTAGATATGCTGGATGGCCTAAAGGGGCATTGATCGCGAATTTTTTGAAACACAAGGTAGTATATAGTTCCATTTAAGATCTTCCATAAAATATTTAGGTAAAACAAAAATGTAATTGATTTTCATGCCTGGAAAAATATGTGGAGTTCTATTCATTATAAATAATATTTTGAGTGAATGTATTACTAAAAACATATTTAAATATGAAGATGAGAATTCGATAAAGCATACTTATTTCACACAATCGAATCTTGTATACAAGAAACTAACATTAGAAGTTCTATTAAAGATTGCTTATACGCAATTTTCTTTTTCAAGTTTTCATAAATACAATGCATTGCAAATAAAATCAAAATAAATAAATAAAAAAAAAATAAACAATCAACAGCAAACAGAGTCGTAAAAATTTTTTTGTTTATAGAAGATCTATATAAGAACAGCTAAAATTGTAAAATGATAGCAGACAATAACAAATTTATTCATATTCCGAAATCAATAAATATCTCTTTTAACATAATTGTATTTGAAAAATAAAATAACGAATTTCGTTGAAAAGCAAACTTTCGATGTGTATTAGACAAAAATAATAATTAAGGAACTGTCTTCAAAACTAGCTTTAAAAGGAAGTAAAATATTTGTCTGCGGCAGACAAAAATCACTTTAGAATGTATAAAGAACGAGGGAACTTATTTTTTATCCATTTTTTTTTAATATTTGCTATATGCAAATGTTTACCAATTGCTTTCAACAGAACCTCTTCCCGGAATAATTCAAATCCCCCAAAAGAGAGGGGGGAGATAGTGGAGAAAAAAATCAAACGAAGCTTTCCATTCTTTTGAGAACTTTACCCTTCCCGTTGCTGTTTACGCTCCTGGTGATTTTTCAGCAGGCACGCGAAAGAATTTAAAAGCACAAAAGGAGACTAGGCATCCATCCATCAACGCAAAGGAGCCCCTGTCCCCCTAAGAAGTGGACGTTGATTCGGCCGCGGGTGAAGCCCACCCGTGCAGCAGCCCTCTAATTAGAGAATTACGAATGGCAGACAGAAATGAACTGTTGAGGGCAACATCATCGGGAGCATTTTCACGCGTCTATTCTCACGATTGCCAGAAAAAGGCAAGGTCCCATCGTGATCCAATCATTAATTGGAAAACAATGGAAAACACTCTCCATCGCATCACTCACCCATCATTATTCCATCGACACCTCGATTCGGAAGTGAATGCCAACAGGTAGTGAGAGAATTACGATGGACGGACGAGGACTGCCGAACCTGGATGGAAGCCAAATAAATTAGTGCTATAAATCTGCTTTTACTTTTAAATTATAATTAGATTCACCATGTTTTTTCATGCTTCTTCATTTCACTGTCTACCAGACAAAATATGATCACTGGAGAAGAAAAAGTGCCCTATTTATTAGAGCAATGGCCGGAATGGTTTATCTGAATTATTTTTGCTTTAGAACTATGCGAGCGTTTGGAGACGGTCTTCGCAACTTTAAACAAATGATCACGTCGCATTGAACGCGGATACATGTGAGCGATTATCTCACTCTTATAATTTTCACACCACACCAATCGAGAAATTTCAGATATAACTATATTTAAAGTCTCATAACCTCCACTATTCCTATCGATGTACCTCTGGAGGAATCAAGATTTTAATGCTCGAGTTCAACTTGGAACATCCATCACAAAGTTCGAGACCAAGACAATTAGTTCATTGTGTTTAAGTAACGGCCAGTGGAATACAGTTTCGAGACTTGACTCTTCAAAACATTAAATTATTTGGCTCAAAACTTTTAAGATCAGTACAAGTTTTTTTTTTATTTATTTATTTATTTTTTTTTAGCATTTATAGAAATCAATTAGATATCTTGAATTTGCGAAAGTAAAACATGCTTACACTATAATGCTTTTATGGCTTCTTTAATGTAGAGTATTGCTTTTATTTAATGTAATTAAGGATCTCCGAAAATGTAAAGATTATGAAAGATTTCTGTGAAATTTATTTTTTCTTGCATTCTAGGAAATATAGAAATTTCTTAAAAATTTCTTCCAAATTCCTTAAAGATTTCTTAAAAGTCTGAAAACCCACAGATGAATTGCTAAAATAGGCTTTCAGGAATCAGAGGAAAACTACAATCGGATGTAGAAACCTTCCTTGTATTTTTACTTTTTCAGGTGTACTCTATCGCATTCAAATAAATACAATGGTCTATATTTGAATAGACAAATAGGAATTCCATACGAGTAGCTTTACGTTAACGAATTCAAAATGACTAGTAGACGGGAGTTTTTAGACATCATTGAAAAAATCTAATCCATCCAAACTCTGCAACAAAAATATGTTTTAATCTCTGAAAAGAAAATAGTATGTGGAAAAAGCATTGTTTGTAATTTCTAAGGCAATTAAAGAAGAACGAAATGAATTATTGCAAATGATTTTCTTTTTTTAAAAAAAATTAGACATCTAAAGAATGAAACTTCTAGAAAATAGTGTAGTATTATTTCAGAGGAAAAAAATACATGCAGATTTTGAAACTATACGACCATTTTTGTTTTATTTATGTACATCAAGTATATAAAAATTACGCAAGTCAGAGGCATGCCGGTACGATTGGAACTGATAAACATTAAAAATCCATTGGACAATGATACGAACAATTTTTTTTTTCTATTCAAAATGAATGATATTTAGAATTCAGATCCACCAGGAGGACAAGGACTTATAATCGTAAACACTATTGTTAAATTCTTTTCTACTTCCTTTTTTTTTGCGAATTCAAGTTCAATTTTCATTATTTGGAAAATATATTTAGTTTTTTTCTTTCGGCAGTTTTTTTAGGAACCAAGCTCATGAGAATATAATTGACTATTTTAAATTTAGAATAGCCTGAATTTGGATCTTGGTCCACCAGGATGTATCGACGGAATATCAATAGTCGCGGATGCATTTTTTTTCTTTTGTGAAATTTCAAAAACATTTAAGACAGTCCAATGATCTTGTATGAACTAGAACAAGAAATAGCATACGCTTTATTTTCAAATGGTGTTTAGTTCTGGCTGATTAAAATTTGTTTAAACAAAAAAGCAAAATTCGTGTCTTACAAACAATATGCTGAAAATTCTTCCTTTTGTTTGACTTTTTTTCAACGCGAGTCTAATTTCAGTTGCATTTTTAATATGGTGATAAATATATAACCAAAGACATATTTTACACCGTTATTTTAATTGAAACACATTTTTTCCTTTTCATTATCAAACTTTACCAGTTAAATGTCTTGTCACTTTAAATAATGAAGTTCATTTTTAATTCGCAGCTATGCTTTTCTTGGATCAAAAACAGCTTCGGAGACCAATATACTCAGACTAGCAACGAAGTTGTATTACCTTAATAAGACTTTTTCAATTATGAATAGTAAAATGTATCTAGATGGCTTTTATATTAATTAAATTCTGATCGTACACGGTAATTTCAGATTCTACCAAAAGAGATTTTTCCGTAGAAATGAAACACTTTTCCGAAAACCTGATATAGGAGATTATATCGTCTTATCTCAAATTTGATCAGAAAGCAGAAAAATTCCCTTCAGATTATTTAAATTTAAACATTTCGAAGTAGATTAAAAACAAACGGGCTTAACAAGGGTATAAAAATATTATGCATGAATTTTTAGAAATGCAGTTTAAAAGAGAGCTTTATTTTTTCTTTATTTGATTACTACTTAGATGTCTCTTGAAATGGCGATAGTAACTATCAAAGCTCATTGTGCGTAGCAGATAGTTTCTGTGATTTTAGATAGAAACTTTTCGTAAGCCTTAAGGAGTGGACATATTTAAGCCTGTTCATCAACATAAGCTCTTTTTTTTGCTTTTATTGTTACAGCTCTATTATAAATCTGCTTCGCGCGCGCGTATATAGATTGAACATTTTCATTCTTCCTTTATTACTTTTAAAATTTAATTATTTTAAATGAAGCGCAGATAGTATGGGAAACTTATTGAATGAGTAAGTCATAACAAACAAATAAAAATGTTAGTCGCAAACTTAGTATATACTTATATGAGGACAATTAATTAATATATGAGTATGAATCATGTAATAAATCACAGTAATTCCCTGAAGCATTAAATATAACCAATAATTCATGTGAAACTGAAGGTAAGCCAGAACTGCTACTATTTACACCCTTCGAAATAAATGGAACGATACAGATTAAGCGTAAAATAGGTTCTACATCACATACTTCATTAATTTCTGTGGACTCAGTCCATTAACCATGAAATCCATGATTGAAGCAAAAGAAAACTGATTTTTAATCGCCTTGTTTATTAGGAGGTATATTCGGATGTTTCTCATTCATTCGAATGGCGGGCTCACGCGAAGGCCTGATCACCTGCAGGCGTCCTCATGACTTGGTGGCAGCTCATTAGACAACTACTCTCAGCAACTCATTGACCTCCCGGCATGTTTTACTTTGAGTAAACTCGATTAAAAAGTAACGCGAAAAAATCCCCTTTTTGTGGTGATCGATGATTCTTCTCGAAACAATGGCCGTATTGGTCACGACGACGCCTTGATCCAAATTGGAATACAGATTCAGAAATTCCAACGTGTGATCACGCTCTGTCTCTATTTGCGTGAAAGGGCACCCTCGTTAGTCTGAAGGTTCTGGCCAAGAGTGGATGGCCAACAATGAATGGTTCCCAAGCGTTTAATTACCGACTACTGAACATGCTGCTGGTCATCAAAGGGCTTTCCTTCTAAATTGGTAAAGATAGAAGTTCAACATCTGGGTACGGAATTCTATGGAATCGTGTGAAAGTTTGCACTGAACCAAAAATCGGTAGGTTTCCTTCACAACATTGATTGTAAGAAAGCAAAGTGTATGATTAATTTAGTATCAAATGTATACTGTTTAGAGAAGAAGGTTGGTGAACCCAGTAACCTGAAGCTCGTGGTACCTTAGAGGGACCGTGAATGATAAAAATCACATTATTGCAACCTAGAATGAAAAGGTTCTTGTCAGAGAAAGGTTGGATAAAATCTTTTGTGAGGTCAAGTTCAAATGGGGTGATCTTGGGAATACACAGAACAAAACTACGCATTATACTCGTTTTGAGTGAAAAAAGAAACGAAAACTTTTCACGCGAAAGTTACTTCTGATGTTTCAGAAATAACCCAAGCTATTATTCGTTTGCAAAAAATTTTTACGCAATGCAGACAGGTAGATTATACATTTCTGAATTCAGACATAGAGCAGAAACAATTCAACTAACTATATTTCATTGAATTTGCCTAATCATGTTCAGAAATGTTAAGCTTAGTGAAATATAGTTTGGTTTAACTGGAAATTCTTTCACATTTCAGTTTCAAACGTTACGCTAGGTAAGTAAGTATATATATGAAATCACAAAAATAAAATGAAATATGGTTATAAAACTTTAGAGGTGTTGGTACACAAAAAAAATTCACGATTGCTATGGAAATCAAATTTCATCTGATTTTCTAAATGTCAAGAGAGCGTTCAATGATTATTTGAATTTATTACAATGTTTCGAAATATTTTTAAAAACACAATTAGTCATTTCTTAACTATTTATTTAATTGTCACAATATACAATAATTTAATTACATTAAATAAAAAAATATCATATCAAGAAAGACAAAATATTATTTTTTTTTTCATGTTCAAAAAACAACAAAATGAAATCAGTTCTTTTATGAGCAACACGTGAATGTTTTTCGAGCGAAAACTTATTTCGCAATAAGTCTTAGTTTTGTAACCTTCAGAGAATTATAGTTGTTGAAGCATTGCTTTTGAAATTTGTTTAAAGCAGATATTTATTCAGAGGAAGATTTGGAGTGATATTGGCAGGATTTTACAATCTATAAGGGTTTAACGGACTGAAGCTAAAAGATGAAGAATTCATAATCTTCTAATTTCTCTACAAAAAAAAATAAAACTTTCAAATTATTTTTAATTAAACGCCCTCAACATCGAAAAGAAATATGTATGCCATAAAAATGGAATTCTCGGTGTTAGAATATACACCTTTCAAATGAAATATTTATTGCACACGCTTTTTGCAATAAATCCCGATATCTATGTTATATTTGAGGGGAAAAAGAAAGAAAAACTAATTGTATTTTTGAATATGTATTAATTAATTTAACACAATATTCACCTCACTTCATTTTTTCATTTGCAAACATTATTGCAGTGGCAGCTCATTATACGTCTTCTCATGAAACTAATTTTTGTTGTCACCTTCCTCAAGGTAGACATTCCAGAAACTGTTTCCTCAGCTCGTTGTCTGCTCATAATGACATTTCGCGTGCGAAATCCATTTCAAAATCCAAATAGAGATCGCGTTCTATCCTTTCGGACACCTGGTGCTGTGGGCATTTCGTGGGCGAAAGGGCTCCTTCAGCGCGTGGGCTCGGGTCGAGGTCAGTTTGTTTAGGGTCACCTTTTACCCCTGCTCAAGAAGTTAGAACACCGTCAAAAAAAGATGGGAAAAAAAGGCGACGATACGGAGCAGTTGCGTGTTGGTCGTAGAAGGAGATACGAGTATTTTCTTCTTCCGGATTTGGGTCGTCACTTAAGGGAGTGCTTGGATTGTTTTCTATCCTTTCTCTCTAACGTAATGAGAGGGTGGGTAGGAAGTACAAGGGCAACGAAGACCTTTTTTGAATGGCAAATAGCAACACGATCGGCAAGGGAGTCAAAAGGTTAAAATACACAGCTTGGTAACGAGGCTGGTATTAATGGCTAAGCCTGTTTTACGGTGGCTGTCACTGGATAGCTGCTCTCTTTCGTAGGACGGATAATTACAACTCAGCAACGACGACGAGGAATGCGAATGGCTGAGAGATATACTTGAGACCATGAGATTTTTTTTTTTTTTTTGCGATATAATCGATTTTGTTTTAATACTTAATTCAAACTTTGTTAATTTGTAAAAATAGATGGGAATTTTTGGATTAATTAAATTCATCATGGGTTTTAATTTCTACATTCTGGATATCAAAGGATGGGTGAATAATACTTGTTGGTTGAGTAATGTTGATGAAATTGATATATCATACAGTTGATGAAAAAAAAATATTTGTTGTGTTCAGACTATTTATTCAAATATTTGTGAATAATGTAAAAAATACAGAAACGCAGTGGAAAAAAAAGCGAAAAAATTCTAACTGAAAGAAGTAAATTAGCAATACAATTGAAATTAGATCAAGATATATTAAATTACTAGTGATACGAAATGCTCTAGGCACACAGTAATTTAAAAATCAATCTCAAAGCAAAGTATTCTCATGTATAAATTCTAATTAAACTACATTCTGTCAGAAAAAAAAATCTGAAATTTACTACTTTAAAATGCCAAAACAAATTGAACAGTTTTCAGTAATCGTCATTGTTGTTACTTTGCTCCAATTCGTTTACAAAGAAGAAAAAAATTGAAGCTTTTGATGACAAAATTGCTCTAAGAGTTAAAGAGGGCTATCTTGAAGTTCATAACGGAGAAACTAAAAGATACGTCAATGTCTTCTAATTATTTTTCAAGAAAATAATGTTGGTAAAATTGAATATAATATAGCAAT
Organism: Nephila pilipes; assembly: GCA_019974015.1. Taxonomy (NCBI): domain Eukaryota; kingdom Metazoa; phylum Arthropoda; class Arachnida; order Araneae; family Nephilidae; genus Nephila; species Nephila pilipes. The sequence continues at coordinate 342,288 of BMAW01027575.1, read as the reverse complement.
TAAATTATTCAAAATATGCCTTCAGGTTGGAGAAAACTGCGGAAGGCTTAAAAATATATCCTGTTTCCGAAAAAAAGTTCATTAGTTTAAAGTAGTGAAATTATTCCTCAGTACATTAGAGTTTTATAACAAGCATTTCACTAAAATATTAAGCTGTAAATCCACCGTGTATGTACTTTTTTTGAGCATTTCATTGACTACTACGTGTACAATTCCATCCATAGATGAGACTACATGAAGTTTTGAGTAATAAATATTTAACAATTTTTTTTTTATGATAAAATTCCTTACATAATTTTGTTTCCTGAAAAATTGACTGGATTTACGCAAAAATATTTTGAAATTGCCGGAGCCATAATTTTAAAAAGGAAGATTGACAACAACAATCAGGATTTTGATTGACTGTTTATCAACGTCACAATGAGATGCTAGGCGAAGGCTGACGGCGGTGGACCTCTTAATTTAAAACCTCGGTCAAGAGACGAGGACGACACTTGAGCCGACACCTTTCTCTCCAAATTTTCACACACGCCAATGGGAGACAAGACAAAACGAACATCAGCTCTGCTTCAGGTGGGTCTTTAGCGGCTTCAGGACTCGAACCCATGACTTGATCAAAGCAACGTAGGTCACAAGTCCGAACCCATGATCATTAGACTACCGCGGGAACAAAAACAAAAAAATAAAGCACTTAAGACTAGAAACAAATTTTACTTTTCTTTAAGTTAAACTTATTCTTTTACCGATTTAAAAGACTTCTGCATTTTTGATAGCTTTTACGTTTAAATAACCGATAAATAAAATGTATTAGATTCCAGAATCAGAGATTTATCAAATAAGAAATCTTGTCTATACTGAGCTTGTCTTGTAATTGTGATGCGTTACAAATTATATTCAGTTTGAATATTCTGAGAAATGTAGGGCATACAATCACAAAGTTCCGAAAACTTTAAGCTTCCTAATGACAAACCATTAGAGTAAGCCATTCACTTCCCTCACTGTAGTGCCAAGATTTATAGAGACAAAGTGCAATTAGGATGATGAAGACGATTCCGATAGAGGAAGGAAGTAAGAGAGGCTGAAGTCGTTAGAGCAGAACCAAATACTCCGTGATGCCATTTCCATTAGAGAAAAGAAAGGAAAAAGAATTAGAGGGGAAAAAAGAATCCAGTAACCGGAGAAAGAACAATTTGATTTTTGTCAGCATTACGTCATATTTTTCAGTTGCGTGCAAAACATTTAGCGCTAATTGAGATCTTCCAAACGTGTAATCATTGAAAAGGAAAAGTAGAGCACTTGAGGAAGATAAAATTGAAAGAAGTAGCAAATTATTTTTTTGCTGTGATTCGATCGCAAAACAAACGTTAGGTATACTATATAGCTAACGAAGTTATTCGGATAGGTCCATTAAAAGTTGTGTTGCCAAGAAACAGACGAAGATCAAAACATTTTTGAGAAAAAAAATCAGGCGTTTTCAAAACTATACCATTGCAAGTCATTAAGATCTTGAATGCTGCACGTGGTTTCAGTTATAACAATAACATTCTTAAAAATAAAATAAAAAACTTCTGGCAACAATAAAAATCCATTTAGTTTGAGAATATCTAGGAAAAGGAAAGGATTTTGAAAAACTATTAAATGATAGTCAATTAGGCCAAGCAAGGTCGTTTATCAATTTTAAATTACCCCTTGTTTAACTTCATAAAAAACTCCATACATTTGAAAAAATACGTTTTATTTTTTATTCTTAGTTTCACTAAGATTGTTCAATCTGATCGAAGAGAGACATTAAAAACAAGGGTGTAATCAATTTTTTTTTCATTCAGTTTTTGTTATTTTTATCAGTTTTTTTAAGAGAAGGAACAAAAACACCTGTAGGTCAATGTTAAAAAAATTCTCGCAAATTACGTTTTATATATATAAAAAAAAGAAGATATATTTGTGTTTTTCGTCCACCTTTAGTATGAATATACGTGAATTTAAAAACGAAAATAACAATTTGAATTCATTACTATTGGAATAAAGACCTTAAGCCATTATATTACAGTTGTTTAGCAACTTGATAATGCTTTTGTTGCCACGCCTGGAGTGAAACAATAGAAACTCTTATTGTATGTTAGGTTTTGACTTCAAGACTCATAACTACTCTAAGGTGTAAAAATATCCTTATTTGTTTGTTGTTTGCTATCTGAAAAACTTAACACTAAGCTAAGTTTTTCGAATTTTTCAAGTATAGAACCGTTTGAAATTGTATCTGTTTGTGTGCTTTTTATATTTCCAACGAATAACGTTTTCATTCATAGCAAATCCTTATATTTAAACAAAAGTCTTTCTAAATCGTTTGAGATAGTTAGTCAACTAAAGACAAATTTTTAAATTTAGCTGCAATTTTATCCAGAGAGGAAAAAAGTATTAATTTGATTATTGATCAGAAAAAACAATTATTACATTAAAATCAGTTTAATTTGTGAATTATAAATTCGAATAAAGTTTTTTTTTGTAATTTAGTTTCAAGTTCTTTTAAAGAATTAAAATTTTTATTATAATTACAGCGTTCATTCATAAATAACTTACATTTACATACTCTGAAGCTAATATAAATAACAAAACTTCCTGCGTAGTTTTAGCCAGCTCTCACCCTCCTGCCCATCAAAATAACAATAGAAAAATGCCTATTCCTTTATAGGGAATCTCTTCCCCTCATTGGTTGAGTTATCCCAAATGTATCCGGAACTAAGCGAATCCCGACTCGCGAAAATTACTCCAACCCCCATCGAGCGTTGCGACAACCCGGCTCGAAGTCGAGTGTCATAATTGGAACACTCTCACAGTCGGAGTCTCAACACCTACCCGGATGAGATGGACTCACCCCCCCCGGCCCTCCTTTTATCCGATTCTCTCTCTCTAATCATAAGGATGGCTCATTTCCTAAAAATAGGAAGAGCGAGAAAAGAAAAACGATTTACGTCATCAGAATCATTCCATTGGGGTCAGTTGAGAAGGGAGGAGGATGTATGGGCGACAGACGGACTCCGCAGAGGTCCACCTCCCTCTTTGCCTTGTTCGAATAAGAAGAGGAAAAAATTAATCTCGGTTTTTCTTTTCACAATGGCACTTAAAAATCTCTCACTTTTTCGTTTCCGTCAAAACAACCGAATTTAAATACAGCAATGGTTCTTTTCTTTTCTTGTTTCTCTTCTCATTCCTATTGCTTATGGGTACATACAAAACATTTAGTTCACGTATAATTATTCTTTTTTGCTTATATTTACTATGCTGAAACCATATTACAATCGTACATATTGTTTCACACGTTTTTAAAAATGCATTGATATTCAATTAAAAAACTTGAGAACAATGACGAATGTAATGATAACAGTAAAGCTTTTTTTTTTTTTTTTTTTTTTTGGAAGAATAAGTTTTTTCATTTAAATAATCTTTGTACATAGTATGTGACGTACATATAATTTTTGAAATTTTATTTCAGTATTTATAGATTAGAAAAATCAATTTATAATATGCACAAAATAACGCTTCAAAAAAGAAAACGTGCATAAAATTTAAACTGATGGTATCAAAACACAATAAGATATAAAAAGAGCAATACATTCTTCATCTTTGTTCCACTCAAGTACAAACAACCTATAAATTATTATACAAAGCACATTAATATTTTTTTTGTTAGGCTAACAATGTCTCTGCGTTGGTCAACACAAATGTTCAAATTGTTCATGGAAGTACAATTGTTCAAGAAGTACAGTCAAAGTTGATAACCAACATGTAACCAAATTAAATAAATCAGCATAATATTAAAATAAATTCGGTTTCAAATGAATTTCAATTCAATGACATTCTACTCTGAATAAATCAAAACAATTAAAATATCGAAAGATAAATATATTTTACCTAAGATATTTACTTCACTGTATCATATGTGATAAAATGCATTTTCAGTACAAAATGAATTGACAATGTCTTACGGATATTAAGTATAACGGTTTTGATAAATTAAATATCAGAAGTAGAATTTATATTCCTCCAAGAAAGTGAGACAATTTTACGGAAAGCAGCATATTTTTACATAAAGTGTATACCAATAATTAATATTTAATTGAATCAGTTAAGACTCTATTGAACTGTAAAAGCAATTGAAACTGAAATTTTTTATAAAGGCATTGTTGTTCACAAACGGAGTTGAGAATTACAAATATATATAACACAGTTGTTTTTTTTAAATTCTTTTACGAAATACTAGTTACGATTAGAAAACATGTTGAACAAATGATTTACTTCACATGGAATTTCAGTCTATTTGAATAGAGTCATACACATAAGCACAAATATCAAAGCATAATCATATAGTATAACAATAACTTCTCACTCAATCATCTAAGACGTTGTAGATTTTTAAGCTCTTAACCAGTAATTTGCAAAATATAGCTATGAAAGCTACTTGTTACAATGCATTTCTGCTAAGAATATACTAGCATTTCTATAGTCAAATATACTTAAATTTAATCCGAATTAATTCCTTAAACGAGGTAGATAATAACGACACTGATCACAACAAAGCTGCATGAATTAGAATTTTCCAAAGCGAAAATTGTTCAAGCAGTTTCGATAGAAAAGCGGAATTGATAATTAAGGCATCTTAATATTAATGGAACGATTTATTCATGAATAAGAGTTGCACTTTCAACATTTTGCAACTTGGAAACTTCCTTTCATATATGTTCTTTTTTGAAAAAAAGATGAATTATAATTTTAATCTATTTTTACTTAGAATTTAGAATTACAGATAGTATCTCCTGTCATTACTCGGTAATCCTATCGGAGTTTAAAACATTTCGCTTTTCAACTTTACGTGAATGAACTTTTATCTTGAGTTTGAAGCTGCGTTAAAAGTCGATTGTTTTGTTCTCCTAGCGTACCTTAAATATTCGTGACAATAACACAATTTTTATTGATAGCATAAATCCTTCTTTACTTTCCCCTGAAGCTAGCCGTTACACCCATTAAGTATGAAGCATGCAGATGGTCGGGAGTACAAAGGCACCACGCTCCATTAAACTAGTCTCAGAAGATGTGGCGCCGTTACAGATTCCTTCATTCTTAAGATCAGATTAAAGATATTTAATCTACCCCGGCTTCTCAGTCTTCGACAGGCTGAAAATTTTCACTGCACTTGGGGCTAAAAAGGAGCAATGAATGCATCGAAAAATGTACTACTGCTTATTACCGGAGAAAGAGAGCATTTGAATAAAAATAGAAGTTAATAATATCGAGTGAGTGAGATTAAAAATTTCTCAAGAATTTATACCCGGGGAAAAAATAGTTACACGCAAGACATATAAATAATAAATGAATAATAATCAATAAATAACAATGAGTATATATATATATATATATATATATATATATATATGTGTGTGTGTGTGTGTGTGTATAACATTTTCCATTCCAAAGTATAGGACAGTGTTTATATTACATTGTCTCTACTATTGTTTTTCATTTCATTTCTTTTCTCTTGAGAAATGCTTTGTTTTACGCAGTCTTGTATTTAACTAACTTGTAATCTTTAATTACAATATCAGGCCGAACACAACGCGATATTTTTTGACTAATCATTTCCCGTTAAAATATTGAAGCATGTTAAATTCGAGGTCAAGGTAATAGAATGTAACAAACTCTTCTTGTTACTTTCCTAATATTACCTAATTTGTTTTACGTGACTTAATTTTATTGCTGTATGAATGGATCCTGTGTTATTAAATATTTTAAATAAATGCTTATCTGACAAAATTATATTTTCTTTGAATTCTTATATGTCAAATGAATGTATATCTAGTATTATATAAAAATTCCTTTTCTTTTCCTATCTTAGTAAAAAAATTTGGTGTCGCGTTACATTTGGGCTAATACCGTGATTTTTCGCAATAATTTGTATTTTGGAAAACTTAAGTATTTTTCATTATAATATTTTATATGTTTTAAGTTTAAAACAATATTTTAATTTTGGATCTTCATTTTGATAATTTATTACATTTTCCACCTAATTCTATAAAATTCGTAGGATCTTTGATAAATTTTTTATACTTGTTTTTAGAGGTTTTAATCTGTATTTTAATATGTGTGTGTGATTTTGTATAATTAATACAGTAATAATTATTTACAATCTCTCTCTCTCTTTATATATATACATGAGAGGAAGGTCTGTGATAGAATATTCAACAGCGTAGGAAAAGTTTTTTTTTTATCTCTTTCGAAACTCTTACAATTTTGCATGAATCGCATAATTAAGCCTCTAAAGTGTTTTAACATAAACTCGCCTCTTAGATGGAATATTTTCAGGAATCAACAATTTTGAGAGATATAAACCAAAACAATAGCTAATTAGTTAAATTTTTTTAAATAATGACCCGAGGGTCGAACCTGCGTTATTACCAAGAGCTTATCATGCTACTTTATATAGATATAACTCAAGTAAAAACAAAATCTAAATATGAAATTAACAATAATTATTTGGTTTCATTAACTTATCAGTAGCAATCGTACCGGTATTTTTCTCTTGAAAGCTCTACTTTTCTTGATTTTTTGTCTATTTAACATGAACTAATTAAATCACTTTGTACGACCCGCTGTACCAAAGATAGCATTTTGGTGAATACTTTCCTATTCAAAAACAAAGAGGCTATGCAAGGGAGAGAGTTAAATACCGTTTGACATCCGTCTTTGCTACCTGAGAGATACATTAGGGGTAAGATCCCGTTACTAAGGGTCGCATTGTGTCCGGGGGAGGGGCCAGGTGTCGCGTGGAGAGTAACCCAGTTACAAATGACCCTGATGACCCTTTTGAAAAAATGGATCCGCATTCTCGACGTTCAAAGGAAGGGGGAATTTTGTAAATGCATCTTCTGAATTCAAAGTGTCGATAGAATTGTTTAAGTAATTGACGTTTTTGGTGTAAATCAATGGATTCGAGAAATCGTAAAATTTGGAAGGGTGTTGAAGAACCAATTCTTTAAGGAAAATTTGAGTTTCCCTGGGTAGAAGAAAGGATATAAATGTCACTAAGTCCCCAGAAGCATCGATACAGCTGATTTTTTTATGTTGTACTTGTCAGTCTGCCTTGCGTAAAGCGTAGGGTGATGACCCTTAGTTCGAAATGGTGGCAGCGAACAACTATTTTACTGCAAAGAATTACTATCACGAACAACCGTTTCGTAGTAAAGCGCTACCATCAGATTTATCCACATAATTTTTATTTTTTCAAAGACCAAGGTGTATGAAACTTGTGATGCAATGTCCATAAAGAACTGAAGTATATTTTTTTCCTTGTCATATAGTAGATTTTTTTTATTACAGATACCCATTTCTAAAAAGAAAAAGAATTATATTCAATACTTGGATTGCGTATAATCTGACATTTTACAATGCATAAATTTAGGTTTTTCTCTTATCATAATTGGCTTGACACAAATTCTTGCTGATTTAACGACACTTGAGAGTAAATTGTGTTGAAATAGAAGAAAGGTTCTGCCTGTATTCAAAAAAATTGTCCAGATTTCGTTTGCTTAGCAATATAACTGGATTTTTTTACTTCAAATACATAAAGTATAAAGCATCATATTGCTAAGAAATGTATTTCGCGATGAGTTTTATATATTGTGTTATCAAATACTTTTTACACACCGAAATATTTAATTTTATACATAAAAGAGAGGGAAATACATGTTCAAATAAACTGAAATTTTTGTATTCTTAATATTGATTCAATTTTCAGTACTTTTCAAATTCGATATACAAAACGTAAATCTAATTCCATGATTGGAAAAAAAATTAAGATTACAGTTTCTAGTTGTTTAAAAAAAAAGACTAAGTACAAATCTTTGCCTTAATACGACTGTGTCAATAAATTTAGCCAAGAAAAATATCAAACTACCTCTTTACAAATAACGAAGAAATTTACAGACTTTGAAGACCGTTAGATCAAAATGATTCTTTCTCACTACATTGACAAATTTCTGAATATAATATGCATCTAACAAGAAGCAAAGCAGGAGGTGAATAAGGTGCAAGGCGAAAGTTGTTAACAAGCTGCAAGACAATTTAATTTGGTTCATATTCTGAAAGGTCTCTCTAAGAATTTGACCTATCCTTTCATTCGATCCATTTAGCTTCCTGTAATAAAGGGACAGTGGCATGACAGGTAAACAATATTATCATTCCAAAGGTTTCACTTTTGGGAACTGATTCAGTGCTGCTGCACACCTTTCCTGGAGAGAGTAAGGTCATGAAAGGTTAGACTACAGGTGCTCACCGAAGAGACAAACACTGTATTGAGAATCCATACAGAATTTTTTGTGCTTCTTCCTGGGTCATGGCATCGACAAACGATTCGTTGTTTACTAATGTAAACGGCAGGAGAAATCGTTTTGAAGTGAGTGAATTATGGGTCCAGTGTCTTTAGGCGACACCGTGCTGGTAGTCTGATTTTATTTATGGGATTCTATGTCTTCCTCGAACACCGTTTTCCCAACACTTCTATTCTAGGAAATAGGTGCTGGTTTTATTAATAAAATAGTATATCCTCACCTTTTAGAGTATTTCATGATCTTATCCTGCTATAGTTGTGCATGAAGGGTTGCTGAATGTCTCTCATCAAAATAAAAGAATAATTATTTGGTGCTTGTCTTGCGGCGCATGTAAAAAGGCAAAGATTGATAAGAAAAAAAAAATTTTACCGATAAATCTAAATCAACCAACCGAACGTTTTTTTTTTTTTTTTTGGTAAAAAAATAGTTCTTCAACGTTGAAATATGTGCTATTCTATCATTTCTTTATGAATTTTTTTTCCAATTGAGTATAAATTCGGTAAAGACTAAAATGATTAAATTTTCCATACTGGAAAGTTTCTCAGTGTTATGGAGGATATTTAAAGAAACAATTCTTAGAAAATTATTATTGTACGAATTGTGCGATCGTAAGTACATAAGCGAGATGCATTTTGCAAATGACCATCGATTTTATTTGTCTATATAATTAAATTTACTGAACAGCGATCATTAATGTATTGGTATAACGAGGTTACACAGCCGTAACTAGTTTTAACAGATAGATTTCTGTTGAAAGACTAATTGGTCCTTTGATGTTGATAACAGTCCTCATATGGATAACATCGTTAAATCGTGGAATCTCATTCTAAGGTGTGTCAACTATATTTAAATTAAACTAGAGCATGAATTTGACGCAAATAGTTTGCAATAATTATAAATAGAATTACGGATGGATAAAAAGAATTTTAGGTGAGCTCTTTGGATACATAACTGGATTTAAAAAGGAAGAAAAGAGAAAAAATTTCCCAATAAAGAACGATATTTAAAATTCTTTTTTTAAGTAATAATTATAAATAGTAATAATTTTAACGAATGTATATGAACCCATGTCTCAAAAAGGATAATTTTGACTCTCCTTAACACTCTAAAATAAAATACTCAAGAAAAAAATTACTTAATTGTGAAAAATTTTAAAATTAGAAATATGCACTTATGATTATTGTGTTATTTTAAATGTGAATTGGATAAGTCTCTTCCAGACAATTCTTTAATACGCCCGAGATTATTTTTATACATCTAAAATAGAAAGTCTATTGTTCTCCAAAAAGGTTTAATTGTATATGTAAACAAAATTATTTACTTAAGAACTTTTAATAATTATTTGAGATTCATTGGCTATTCAAAAGAATCCATTAGCTGGGAAGGATTATACGAAGCGGGAGATAAAGGGATAGAGAGTTCAATTATATTCCTAAAAAAGTCTGCACAGGGGTAAAAATTTCCCACATACAGAATCTCAGTCATTATTTGAATTGCTGATATTAACTTTACAAAAAAAAGGGGGAAAAAAGAAAAAGGTGGTAATCACAATCATCTAATAGCTGCGAAACGCAAATTTGCGTTTTAACTCGCAAAATAATTCCTTGTGTAAAGTGGTTTCAATCGTATTTGATGGACATTAGTGGAACATGGATTCTTAGTCACGCCCGTCCTCCACCCTCATGAAAGAAAGGGCAACTTACCCATGTTGTTCTAGCCCAAAACAACCAGAGACGAGAAGACAATACCCAACTCAATTTCTCTCTCTCTCTCTTTTTTTTCTTACTTAAAAACGGACGAACATTCAGGATATACAGTTATGGGAGGGTATGGCTATTCCCACCTTATTTGCCATTCCGAAGACCCGTCTAATAGAAATTTTCTTCAAACAAGGACGCTGTCTTGTTTAGTTTTCTTGCAGATTGTAATCTGCAACCGAAACGAGGTGACTAGTGACAGGGAGGGTAGGGGTTGGTTTCCTCCACACCCCTCTATAACAAATTCCTTCCATGCCATACAACTGCAAATGAGAAACTAGAAGCAAACAAACAAAAAAGAATTCCATTACATTTAAATTATATGTTTTACCTTGACGTAATAGGACTTTTGGAGTCGTTTGTTTTTTGACTAACGGGTCTTGGCATCTCTTCGATGAATTATTGTTCCATTAACGCGAAATTTTCAGTTTAAAAAAAAGATTAAGATTTTAATAGTCTTCAACTCATTTTACGTTAAGTTATTGAACATAATGGAAAATTAACCATCTTTTTTTTTGAAGTTAAAAATCTAAGATTTTAAATTCGGAATTAGTTTTGTGTGACAGGTAAGAAGAAGCAAAATATTGAAGCGTGTTTTTTTTAACTATATCACACAAAAATCTTTAAGATAAATCTTTTTAAAAAATCGTTATTAAGTTTATTTTCAATTATTAATTTTCATTAAAATAATTTATTTTGTAGCTAGTTTTTGAAAGGATTTTTTTTTCTCCATTTATTTCATCAATTTCAGTACTGTGAAACTAATAAAAAATGATGTCATAATGTTACCTTTAAAACTTTCATCTGAATTACCACCTTGAATATTTTAATAATAGCAACACAACGAAAATTACATAAAAAGGGAATCATACAATTCTAGTAAATTTTCATGGACAGAAAAGAATTTAAAAAAGAAATATCGAATAAATACAGAAGTATTACTGAAAACTTTGCTATTGCATTAAAAGACCAATTAAAACAGTAAAAATTTATAAAATTTTAATTTTTTTAAAGTACATACAAAAAGTGTTTTGTGATACTTCATTATGTATAAGTAGACCAGATAAAATATAACAATATTGTATCCGTCCGTAAAGAAGATAATGATAAATTAATGTTAAATGTATGACATAATTTTTACGATATATATCAACAGCTTCTTAATTTAATGCAAACTCTTAAAACATACTTCAACGTTTCAATACTGTTTTCTTTTTTTTTTTTTTTTAAAATTTTTTTCCTGCAAATATTAAAATCATATTCCCCCCCCTCCTCTCTCAACCATACACCAAATATTTTAAGAACCTTGACTTTCTCATTGGTCATGAAATTACAATTTTTGTTGTTGAGAGTCTTATAAGTTAATTTATTTCTATTATTTATGTATTTATAAAAATACATAAATAATGGAATTCCAGAACGTGCAAAACCAAAATAAATGGAATAAAAAAGGTTATAGAGAGGAAGAGATGAAAAAAATTGCATGCAAAAATATTTTTTTAAAGAAAGGGAAGGAGAAAAAAAAATACAGCCTTCGCTGATAATCTCGAATTCAGTGCGCGATCTCAAAATGCCATTTCGAATTGCGCGAAATAAGAAACAATGCACCGGGGAGTGCGGATGAAGGGAAATGGGAGAATGCAGTTCATGGACACACACACAAGTCACCGACATAGTACACTTTTCCAGTTCGAAAACAGCAAACGCTCTATGTCTACACAACCCAAAGAATCGAATGAAAATCGACTCAAGTGTGTCGCCTGAATTTTTCAAAACTACGGAGACGCCGTTTTGCATAGGAATGTGTGTTGTTCGTTTATCAATTTCATCATCTCGCTGCAGAGAAACTGCGGTACAGGCTTTTCTTGTTTGTTTTGCTACTATGCAAATTAGAGAGGGTCTTAGCAGACGATTTTGATGAGGAAAAGAAACGAAGCGAGAGATCGTGCCCGCTGAGTTGTATGATGCGTGATTCGCAGCAGCGCAAAACTACTCTCATGTGATTTTCTTATCTAATCACACCTAACTCCTGAGAATTTTTTTTCTTCCCGTTTTATTCAAGGGGATTTATTTTTCTGACAGATATTCCTTCCCAGAAGAATGCGCCACCATATCCGGCGAGAATTCTGAAAGGAGAGAAGCAGAGTGATCTGTTGCACTGCACCTTTTTTTTTAAAAAAAAATATGGCTGCACAGATATTTTTCGACTTTTCAAGAATAAAAATTGTTATGGTGAATAACTATTGATGTTGTCACTAAGAGTTTGTTCTTGATCTGAAAAAAAGAACATAAAAGGAAATTTAAAAAAAAGTACTGTTTCTCAAAACTGCACTATTTTGACCAAAACTTGAGAAAATAAACGAGTTTCACTAATGAAAATAGATTGCTTGGTAATAAAATAAGAAAAACCATCTAAATCAATCCTAGAAAAACTGAATTATTGATTAAAGCGCGAATAAACAAAAAGACACCCTGGATGTTACTCACAGATCCAAAGAGCAGCTATAATGAGTCTCTTTAATTTTTTAAAATGAACACTATCATTAACCAGCCATATTAAATGAACTATGAATATTCGAGAATCTGTCTCAAATGTAAATCCAGTAGAAAGAAAACTTTTCCTGCTATGAATTTCAGCCATTCACTTTATAAACTTCAATTCGCGAAGTAGCATGTAAAACCAATAAAATGTAGAAAAAAAGTGTTTGGTACCAAACAATATTTAGAAAGTTTTGAGTGTATATTTTGAGAGAAAAAGCTTTTGCCACTATTTAAGTTAGTCTCCTTATATCATTAAAATAACTTCAAGTATATGTATTTTTTCAAATAATATATTTAATTTTTTTTAATTACATTTAATTTCTTCCTTTTTGTACTTCATGTTTTTCAATCATATTGATTTCCATTACATTCCAATTCTAAACATATTTCAAGTTTTAGAAAGAGAAGAATATGAATATATATATATATATACACAACATGATTCATTTCACAAGGTAAGCATATTAAAAATAATGAATAGTAAGATGTTACACCATTAATGGTAACAAAAGAGTTCGTATCCAATGGCAAAAACTTTTCAATTAAGTACTATAAGAAGAAAGCAAAGAGCCTTTATTTGCCACAAGTCCGGTTACAGGATCATTTACAAAACGAACTTCAGCAAACTTAAAACCGACATCCCCTCTGGGACCTCCAATTCCGGTTACAAAACAAACGACCAATTATTTTGTCCACCTGCAAAGACAATACAAACTTCTCATTCTGACAAATCTTTACGTTGTCGTGGTCTTCCCATCGAGTACATTAACTCGAAGACCCATGGACATAAATATGAGAAGTCACAAAAGACATTTAGGAAAAAAAATAATTGTTCTTTCCTCCTAGGAAAGAGAGAGAGAGAGAGAGAAAAGAGCAAATGATGAGTCTCAGGTGAATGGGACAAAGTAACAAATAGATAAAAAAAATACACAGAATAGACTATCTTCATATGTTTTTCTAATATCGAGTTAAATTCGATATTCACTTTCCACTGTGAATAGAAACGTATATATGAAATTTATAATAACATAATATAACTTCGTATCTTTTGCGGAGATTTTTGTGTCTATCGAAGATAATTTTTTATATATAAAAATTGTGTCGTGGATAAAATATTGATAAAAATCAAATTACTAAGACTCTCCAACATGACTAAACTACCTCATCTCTATGCGTCGAAATAACATGAGAAAATAAATCTGTAAATTAAGACTCTTAATGGACATTTTTTATGTATCGAACACAAAATATTTACCAACAGACTATTTAGCTAAGTTAAACACTCACAAAATGATTTCGAATTAAAATAGTTCTCTCTTGTTTTTATTTAATTAAAACATTGTCAACTCTCGTAATGAAGGATATAAGGAAACTAAGCCTGTGCAAGAGGTAAATAGAATAATTAATAACAGAATTAGTAGGAAACTGGCGAAGTTAGAAAAAGTTTAAATTTGATACATTCATAAAAAAATCTGCGCCACACTCACGGCTACAATAGTGGTTGACGATTTTTTTTTTTTCATATAAGAAGGCAAATACATAATATTAAGTATTACCTTCTGTTTCCATCAACTTCTTCTCATGACCATAGTTAAAAACTCCATTATGGGAGAGTAACTCGAAAATACATGTTTCTGATGACAGATGGCGCTGATGCTGAGGCAAAGTGGTGCTATCTTTATATAGTGCCAAGTGTTCAACGGCTCCAAAACAAATCTGACACTCATTTATAGATTAGTGATGATACTCATCTGTCGCCATTAATGAGATCTGTATTCATAACTATACACCGGAAACCAAGAGTGTAATGGGTTGCTTTCGGTGAATATGTTGCAAAGAAGGCGCAGACGGTCATATCGAACGTAAAAATTAAGGCGACGATTTTTAGGGATGTGAAGGACGTCGTGCTCCACGAACTTCTCAGAAAAAGGAAAGACTGTCAATGGACAATATCACAGCGAATTACCCCATCCCTTTTATACCATTTTCTATTCTTAATACGGATACTTTTTGAACCACCCACGTAAACAAAACTAGAAAACGTAGTTTTCTTCCTTGCTTTTAGCACATCTTACCATAAATTCCTTTCCTTTGAATTAAATTCAAATATATTTAAGACTCTTAAACAACTGAATATGTGCAAAACAATATGAAGAGAAACTGAAAAGTCACTAAAAAAATTTCAGTAAAATTAAGAAATGACATTTCAATGGTGAAAATTACTCTAAAACTATTTATTAATAACACATAATTAGGACTGTTGGTTCAAAATGATATTTTAAAATAATCTATGCTCTAATCACATTATGAATAAAATGTTTTCAAAAGTTTGATTTTAAAAGCGATGCTTAAAATTTGAAGTTACATAATTATATCGAAAATTTGCAACATTTGAAGTTTTTCATCCACATAATTTTGTAATCAAAATACCATAAAATTAAATGGAGAACTGTAAAAATAAATAGCGAATAATTTTTTATATGAATTGGTGAAATATTTTAAAAATATCCAAGTATCAATATATAGGCTTCTGGTTATACGGATATATTTAGAGACAAATTATTTTTAAACTGAGGATTTAAAAATAATTATATTTTACATATATGGTGAAATTATCAAGAACTATATACAACACATATTTAACAGTTTATATAATTTCAGACTAAATTTTTTTCTGTAATTACCCCTACCAAGTCATTTGAATTCAGTCATTATTTTAAATGTGATTATTTTTTAAATAAATATCCGGCATATAATGTATTTTGAGTGAAATCATTAAAAATATGTAAAGAGAATAAAATTTATAAATAAAATTTAATGAATTGCCTTTTAAAAAGGATCACGAATCGCAATCGTGAGTAGAGATACAATTGTAAACAAGGAATAAATACAAATTATACAAACATAACTAATGAACGATATTGTGTTACATGTTACACAGTTTGAATAAAGTATTTGTTTAAGCGGATTATCCGGTTATAAATAATACGAGTTCCACCAACTATTAGCCCGTGAAAAGGATTAAAAGGTGAAAGGTTAAGGATATATAAGCGTTCCATTTCTGTTGTGTGCAATAAAGATAATAAATAGTTACTTTTCATTTTACAGATGCTTTTATTCGCATTGTATTCCCCAAAATAAGGAAATAAAGGGTGCATATGCTATTATGAATACATATTACATACTTTCTTTATATATAGAAATAATTTCTGACATGAAATATGTTCAACACGAAAATGCTTCACATAAAAAACTGGTCCGCTTGGCATTAAAGATCCGCTGTGTAATAGGTCTGTTGTACGTTAAATCTGTCAATGCCCAAAGTCCTCCTAGAGGGGTAGGGTGGCAGTTTAGAGAGGGAGGTGTCAGCTCAGGTGTCTTCCTCATCACTAGACTGAGGCTCAAACTTATGAGGTCCATCGTCAATAATCTTCGTGTTGCTTCTAATTGCTACATTAATAAACAATCAAACAATAAATCAATTAAAAATCTATTACCGCGAAATACTAAGGGTGGAGAATTTCGGATTCCCCCCCCCTTTCAAATAAATTTTTTTACGTGCACAACGCCAGAGAAATAGGAAAGAAAACATTTCGCTGTTTTGTTTAAAATAATGATGTTTTTTTGGTTGGTTTTATTAACGTCGCACAGAGAAGCAACACGAGGGCTATCGGCAGAATCTCCAAGAGGACCAAGCTCACTCAAAAGGTTTAGAGCTACAAACCGCACCCCGGGAGACAATTACCCCCGTACTCAACATTTATTGGCAAAAGATTTTTTCTTTTTTACAAATGTGTAACAAAAAACAGTACATGTTAGAGCAAAGTACAAAAGAATAAAACATGATACCGAAAATCAAAAGGAAACATAATTAAGCAATTTGTTAACAAATGCGTCATAGTTCTAACGACGTTCATTTTTGACGTCATCGTTCTGATACTTCCAATTTCTCACTTTTCACTTTTCTTTTCTTTCTTTCTTTTTTTTTGGAATGTATATCAAAAAGCTGTTGGCTACGGACCTCGCAATTGTGATCCTCCGTTCAAGTGACAAAGACGACACCCAAACTGGCTCCCCCTCTCCTAACTTCCACACCATGCCAACGGGAGGACTTTGATAGATTTCACGTGCATCAGCTCCAGCTACACAGCGGGTCTTTAGTGGCCGCACAGGCTCGAACCCACGACCCGACAAAAACCGCCGGCCGAGAGACCGCAACCATGAACACTAGTTGACCGCGGCCCCTCATTTAAAATGAAGATGGAGGAAATGCGATACTTCATGAAAAGTTTGCGCTTTTATTTAAATATGCGCCCTCAAATGGCGAAACGGATAAAATGACGAACGCTATCCAAAAATTTGGCGCTGAAAAAGACACCGAAGAAAAAAAAGCAATGATTTATAACGTGTTTTTTTTTTATTAAATATGTATTAATTATTTGAAGTGTAATCAATGTATTTGAGTGTATGTGTGTTGTATGTGTCTTGGACAACACACATACACTCACACACAGACACACAAATATATATATATATATCAAACTTTTTCTGATTGTTTCAGTTTGAATTTACTGAAAGAATTTTGTTTTCAATCCGAGTTTCGTGTGATAAACCGGATTGATTATACGAAAATAAAGCGAAATCCGCGCAAGGTTCAAACATCGAATTTATTAGATAGTATTTTGATTCTTTGTTGCACACAGGCTCTGCGTAGAGTGTATACTTAAGCCTATCGATTTCGGTTAAGTTGATTCAACTGATGTGCAATTTTGATCGGATTAAACCTATGTCCTGATTTAACATTTCTTCATTCGTTCTAAAACTGTCCTTATATGGAAAGCTGGAGGATCAATATTACAGTTACCTTTTCGATTCGAATCAGGAATTAATAGTCAGAAGAGTTGAGAACTATTGCGAATAAAATAGAATGCATCCAAATCCTTTGTACTTGAATTGCTTGTTATTTAACAAGTGATGGAAAATGTTAATGTTATAAAAAAAAGAAAAAAGATATATTTATCTCAAATATATTTTTATGAATACGGTTTTTTTTAAAAAAATGTAAAAAAGGAAGTACTACGTTTTCAAACATATGAAACTATTCTCCATCGATGGTTGAAGTGCAGTACGGCAGATTTAATAAGAAACAGGGGTTGCGCACAATTCCAACAATGAAAATCTTAAGACGTGTTACATATTTTTTACATCACATGCTTTTATTCACATGGATTTAAATCAATGACTTGTTACGTCATAATGAGACTCTGAACTAATTCAAATTAGTCGCTAATATACCTTACAAATGCGAGATTTTTCCGCTTTGAGGCTACAGAAGCTCAATGGTCTTAATAGCGACTTTCGTAACCAGAGAAGATCAAAGTGAACTGAGGGTTTGAGTCCCGAATCCACCAAAGACTCGTCAGGCGGAATAATGAGAAATTCCGCAAGTTAAATTTAACAGGGGCTGTTATGTGTGGCATTTTAACTAGGAAGGTACTGAAATGTGGTAACTGAACAGTAGCAAAAAATTGTGAAGTCTGTTCCCAGTTTTCCTCGGGCAGCTCCAACCAAAAAATCAAGAAAAATATATGTTCCAGAGAGAGCTTTGGGGAAAAAAAGCTTCTTATTGAAAGAAGTTCAGGGAAATGTTCATTGTGCCAAATGGATGTCGAAAACTAATCAAATTTCTTTTTGAAAACGTGGTAATCAAGGGGGTTCTACAAGAGACACGTCGTGTCGAAGGACTAATGAACGTTAAATCCATCACAATTCAAAATCCTCACATTAGCGTGGACGTAAAAAAAGGAAGTGCCAATCTCGTCATCTGATGATGGTTCAAAATTACGAGGGGTGTTGTTTGTGGTTTGCTAATCTTGCGCTGGACAGAAGTATGCAATCAAAAACGTCCATTAAAGAAACAAAACTAATAAATCGCCATTTGAAAAAATAAGTACCCTTATCAGAAAAAATACTATAAAATATCATGGTATTGTCCATTGATACGAATCAAACGAAAATATTAACATTAAATAAGTAAAATAAAAAGATATTTCTTTGTATTCATTTTGATGAGGTCAGATAAAAATCGATGATTTTACTAAGTGGGATTGTATATGGATACATTTCGTTGCGTTTGAGACGACTGTTTTCTGCCTTTCACAATGGAGGGAAGAAGACACTCCCCAAGAATTGACACTTTCACTCTTACTCGTGACAATACACAGCATGCCCAATGCACACAACGGCATCGTTGGAGGTCAGGAGACTGAGTGAAAGTCACGCGGGTAGATGTAATATTGAGCGGACATTCCAGTGAGCTTTGCAGATGAGACGGCGGCAGCTGAAATGTCCTTTCAGCTGCCACACTAACCCACTTCCCTCCCTCCTTTCCTCCAGATTTGTTTTCCAGATGCATGCCTTTGTCGTCCAACCATGTCTAAAAAAACCCATCCCAAACAAAGGAAATGTTATTGCACAGTCCAATGAGATCAAAGAGACGTACAAAAGAGCCGAAAGGTGATTTCAAACGAAATGTATAAGTACTCTTCAAGAATTAAATTAACTATTTTGGTATATAATTTCTATGAACAAAAACTGTCTGATCTCCAGCGTGTATAGCAATAGAATTCAATTACGAACACTTGTTACGCCGACATTTAGCACATGTTCTATAAATTTTATATATATGTGGGGGAAATAAGCCAAATAAATTATTTTTCATAATTATTCATTGGGGATATTGTTTTCAAAACCTTCAATTTCATGACTTACAATTCCCAAAACTTTAGAAATATTGTAGCTCTTTCAAGGGAGAATTAGAGCTGATATATCAGGTATTTTTAAGCCCTAATCGAGTGAAGAGGGTATGTTATTTTACAAAGGCTGAGAGGTCATGGTCATGAACTCGGACCATGGAATATGGCTGGAAATCTTTAGTTAAGCCACGTATTCGAGACCTGATTCCCGTTAAAAACCATTGTGTAGCTGGGCTGGAGAGCGTTAAATCTATCAGAGCTCATAGTCCTCATTTTGGAGGAGCAATGTGGAAATTAGGAGTGCAGTGCTATCTCAAGTGTCTTCCTCGCCATTTGATCGTGTATCAAAATTACAAGGCCTATCACCAAAAGCCTTCTGGTTGCTTCAAAGTGCAACGTAAATAAATAATAAATTAATAAATCTCATTTTCTGAACTTAAGTTACAAGATGAGACTTTCAGAACCAGTTGAATTTAATGAACTGCATCCGTCATTTTTTAACAGCAAGGCCTTTAAAGATAATAGGATTTAAATTTCCGATCCATAAATCTAAGAAAAAAGGAAGCTCATATTTTTACTACCAGACTACCGCAACTAGGGATAGGGATAAAAAGAAAAACCCGTTCTATTGAACTAGTTCATCTAAAAGAGCGAGAACACATGAGTTAGCGGTCCGCCAGAAAACTGTTTTTTGCAGATCCGAATTATTCAGAGTCGTTATCGGTATTTCGACGGACTTTTCTAATTAATATTTTTCTATAAAACATTAAATATTTTTGCCTAAATTTACAATATACTTTGTAATATAAAAACAATTTCAAATTCTTTTTTTTACCAATGTTTACTTCAATTTTTTTGAGATCATTCAATTTATATAAATATATAAGAAATACTTTATTTTCCCTATCACATGATAAAAATAAAAGTAGAGTTCTATTTTATATTAATTTAATACAAATTGCGATTTATACCCAACATTCAACTGATTCGATTTTTTTCTCAAATGTGTAAAGTAATCATATGTAGTTATTGTGTAGAGTTAAATTCATTTAAATACTTTTGAGGAGTTTTAGTTTGAGGAATCTAAAGAACAAGTAAATCGATAAACAGGTTAACGAACAGTTCCTTAAAAATGAACAATAATACGTCTATTTTTTCACATTCCAACTCTAGGAGGATTTTAGTAAGTGAAGAAGACCACTTCATCCAAAAGAACAGAAATTCCCCCATCCTTAACCGCAACCCCTTCTTATTGGTGATAAAGCTTTCTCACACAACAGTATTTTAATATATTTATATTTTTTAAATAAAAGGAAACTTTGTGTTAAGAAATCTTATTTATTTATATTCCTCTGTTTCATATATTTAACTATTTTTTCTTTAACTTTAGAATGACCTGTACAATAGATATTCCATCCAGACAAATGTATTAAACGCTTTTTTAGTTTTTGCAAACAAAGCATTATTTATCACATAAGCAATGAACTCAAAATCTGTCATAAATTGACGTCATTGTTGCCAATAAAAGCGGTAAAACCCACATCACATACCACGAGAATCCTTTTTCTTCGAAAATAACCCTCTCTTATTGGCAACAAAATTTTTATAGTTCCCGTGAAACCATCAATAAATAGCACTTCCTTAAATACCACTTGTTAGCAAGCACTGAGTACACATTTTGTAGGCGAAATCGAACAGTATTGCCTCAAGCGGTCTTAAAAATGTTTCAACACACATTGCGGAGAGAATTTGTTTTGCGAAATAAAGACTGGAATTTATAGGTTGCCGAAGTCGTTCCCAAGTTTGTTGTTCCAACGATTCGATTCACAAGAGTCAGTCAGCGAAGTCATAAAATGTCCAAACAAGAAACAACTTTGACATCATGTTTTTTTGAACTATACCAAGAAGATTGCATCGATTTTCAGAATACAACTTATGATGCAATTCATAATACTCCAGACAAACAAAAATGATATTTTTGTCCTTGCATAAATTAAATTATTTGTGCGTTAATTGCAGAATGTTTTCGGGACAAAATTTTTTAGCTTATATGAGAAATATTCTTTAATATTTTTTAAAATTATTGCTAAAATATCACAATGTATTCCTCCCCTTTCAGACAGCATTTTCCCTATGTATCATTAAATATATTTAGACGTGTATTCGTTGTAAAATTAAGAGTGTAGAATGCATAACTAAATTAGAAAAATGGGACAATACGATGAGGATAACAAAATATGTTTTACATTGATGTCTGGACGTCTTTTTATACATATTCAAGGATATCAATTTTGTTTTTCGAATGACGTTTTGAATTAATATTCGATACTGAATATTTATGGAAAGTAACAATTTTGACATTTATTCCATGACCCATTCATCTTAGTACGTGCTTCTATAACTAGATATAGTTTGAATTCATTTTATACAAGAAATTCTGAGAAATAGATGACATTTAATTATTATTATATATATATTGAAAATAAGGTCCTAAGAAAAAAGCAAGCTACAATCGCGAAACTTTGCAAAGTAATTTAATCATGTCCGATATAAAAATGATCTAAGTTTGGTGCCGATGCGCACGACCCACATCTTGCGGTGGCGCTGCAATCAGGAATGGGTCCTATATAAACCAGCGCATAGTGGACGGTAATGGTAGCGGAAAAATACACAAACGTAACCATCACATTCCAACTGTAGGAGGATTTTAGTAAGCGAAGAATGCCAGGTAGACAAGTGAGAAGACATTTCACACAGTTAAACGAGTTTGAGAAGACATTTCGCACAGTTAAGCGAGCGGCCTGATCATCAACATGAAAATAGCAGGCTATTCAACGCGCTGTGTAGTAGCCAGATCGAGTGTTTGGAGTGCGCCGTTAGAACATGTTGAGAGTAGTAAACACGAGACGGTACCCATGTGCGGAGAACCGAGTTTGGAGCGACCAGGAAGACAACGACGCAAGAGGATCGAAAGAGCATGCGAGAAGCACTTATGGATCCTACAGTAACTCGTTCCTTGACATAATCAAATGTAGGAGGGATAGTTATTCCACAAACCATTTGCAAACGGGTTGTGAAAGCGAATGGACAAATGACAACCGCGTATGGGTATGGAGGCATCCTGGTGAACGGTGCAATTCCACCAACGTTGTTGCCTGACATGCTGCCCGTACATCTGGCGCAATGGTCTGGGAGAGCCACAACTTATGACAGATGGTTCACTTTAATTGTGGTGCGTAGAACTTTAACGGGCTAGCGTTATGTTATTGACATTCTTCGACCCCAAATGGGACCTTCCCTAAGTCATCTACCAGGTGCAATTTTTCAGCAAGATAATGCTCATCCACAAACAGTTCGAGTAGCTGAAGGCTTTTTACGTCCAATTCAGATTCTTCCGTGGCCTCCCCGCTCCCCGGACTTGTCCCCTACAGAGCATTCGCGGGACCAGCTGAAACTCCAGATAGCGCCGTGTCACGCTGTTCATAATTTGGAGATAGTTGTTCAAGATTTGTTGACCCATCTGCCTCAGGACAACACCCTACATCTAATCAACCCAATGCCGGACCGTGTTGCAGTTATATATATATATAACTCTTTAACCTCTATATTTAATTAATATGATCTTAAGGCACAATATGAAAATATATTTTGCTCTTTAGGAAGGTAAATCCCGAAACTATGCTTCTAATTCAGATAGTGACTTAAAATATTTATCAAAGAGATGGTATAGTTGAAATATACAGAATAATTATAAAAACTTTAATATTATGCTGCGTATGGCTATTAATTATTTTCATTGTTACCTGAATTACCAATGCTTTATGTAGAAGTTTGAAATAATTTACAAAATTAAAGAAGAAGAAAACTTATAAACTTTCACACACATTTAAACAACTTTACTTCAACAATAAAATTTCATGTTTGAAAATTAATCTTATCTGATATGCTAATTTTATTTCCCAAAAATAAATTTGAAGACTTTATTATATTTTTTTTTAAAATTTAAACAGTATAATATTTTTTTATTGACATGCACCCGTTTTTAATGTATGAGACCATTATACTTTTTTTATTATTTTTTTTATCTTAAAAACGAAATGATAAAGAACAAAATTTTACTAATGCAAGAATAATGTAAAAATATGAATACATGAATGAAGAAATAAGGTATTATTTCATTCCAACATTCCCCATAAATAATCGTAACTACCTCATTAGTTATATAAAATAAGTAAAAAAAATCTTCTTTAATCCCAGAAAACGCAAGCACAGATCAATAAAATCCGTATCAGTTTTCTTATTCCATTTCTTAAAAAAAATGTAATTGTAATAAAACACGAATTTCTTTCTATTGTTACGCATGATGGATTCTGGGCAGATATATTATTTCGTAATAATACATTTAAGAATAAGACTTGGTACTTTACTTTTCGAAGAGGTATGGGCGTAGATACATAATCAAAAAACCAGAAATCAAAAAAGAGAGACGAGGAATTATTATTTTTCGTAAATAAATATGGAGAGATCCGCGTGAGAGAAGAAACGGGTTCTCGTTATAAACTAAAAACGCATGCGTAAATCAGGGCACACCTAAAGAGAGGCGGAACAAACATTTTCTGTGTAAAACAGTGAATGATTTATCAGGAGAAGTTATTAGTTTGAAAAATAAGTAGTAATTGATTACTAGGCATAAACAAAGGAAGCAATAAGAGTTTGAAAAGAATTGCAAAGTTAACCAAGTTTTTGAGCAGAGAATTCACAAAAAAAGAAATATTTTTTCAATATAAGCTCAAATTTAGCTGTCATTGAAAAGTTTTAAATCAAAAGAACCTAAATATTAAATGAATTAAGAATTTTATCTCACAAATTTGAAGCTAAGAGAACCAAATGAGCGTTTTCATCGGGGATTGGATAGCAACGATTTAAAGAAATTTTGGAAAAAGATCAATAAATTCTTGAAAAACTTGAAAAAAAAATTACCACTAAAGTATATCTCGAACGTTCGAAAAGCTCCGCTCCGGAGACAAGTGTTAATGCAGTAGGCTCCTCTGTGGAGATTTATCTCTGTTATCTCGCATATATAGATAAATGAATCATTTTTATAATGTAAAATATAAGTTCATAAGTAACTTTAAGCGCCAACGATTGTTTAAAATGTTGTAGAACGTCCTTTAGGGTAGGGAGGAGATTTGTGTAGTAAATACAAAAATTCTGTAAAAAGAAGTATGTACAGACAAAAAAACATCCTTACATCTTTTCAAATTTATCAATCGGTTCATACGCAGTTGCGAGGAGATTTTCGGATGGAAAGGTAAAACTACAGAATCAACGATTAAAATGGAGTAGCGACTTGTTGAAATACTATAAATTTACATTTTGAAAATGAAAAAGATTGTGGATCATGTCGCAATAGACAAATCGTTGGAGGACTTAAAAAAACATCAACGCGCTGTTCAACATGTCTTCCTTTGTTACACTTCGGGATATGTTTTGAAAAATTTCATACTATGGACAATTATAAAAATTAATTCAGTAGTAAAGTATTATAACTTCAATTTTCGATTTCATATATATATATATATATATATATATATATATATATATAATTTATATCTAGTTTTTAAAATCTTTAAGCCCTGATCAAATGTTCACATAACAAAATTAATCATGCCTAGAATTCACTAAAAATCAAAATGGGAATCATTTATCTTAGAGATGTTTGATGTTCCAATGTCGAATTTCCACTGATTAAAAAATTATTTATTTTATTTATTTTTTCCTTCTATAATATTCGTCAGAGACTTTACTTAATTGAAATATTTCGTATTTTTCAGAGCATTCTAAAAAAATGATAGAGATTCCAAATTTAGTTAGAATTTCGGTAATAGTTGCTTCTAATTGAATAGTTTTATTATAATGCAATAAGTGTTAAAATTCATTTACTGAAATTCCATTAAAAGGTTGGACCATCAATATTACATTCTACTGTGATTAAATAAAGCATTTAATTGATGATGGTATGTATGCGTATGATATATTTACACAAGCAATCTTATAACAGCAAACGAATCCAATTCACGAGCTTTCATTTACGAACAAATTCTATACCACTTACCCACATCTAAATAAACACACTTCCCCAGTACCATCGTAATGACTGTCGCCTCGTGTACCGAAAATTCCACACCCATGAGTTTTACTCTTTACACAGGAAACGAACACCTGCAGAAATTCCTTCTTTGCTGACATTATTATTTGAAATATGTCCTACTCAGAATCCAGCTCTCTAATCGCATAAATTCATCTTCACGACTCTGCGTCATTAGCATTCACTTTTCTCCTGAGTGGGATAAGTAGATTCCGTTTTCTCAGACGGAATAATCAAAACAGTTGAGAATTAACAATAACTTAAGTAGTGCCAAGGCAAGTATTCCAATTAAGAGTAAGGATTGATAACATAGACACAAAATAGAATAACTTGACGGTTTTTAAGAATGTCCGTTTTTTTTTTTTGTTTTTGTTTGGTTGCAATTACTTGTCTATCTCAGAATGGCGTGCGGTAATGCTAAACAGATGGATGTCGATCGTAAAGATGCTATCGCGCTATTTTTACGAGAGTTCGGGCCATCGTGTCTCTATTCACGACCACATGAATTTGGAATTTTAAGATTGGTCGGAACTTAACGATGCTCAGTCCACATGAGTGACGAATGTAAGTTCGAATTTGTTGTTTGGACCCCACAGATTTCGCTCTCTGGTGATCGAAGCATTCGGTTATCTGTTAAAAACATATACGACTGGAATGTAGAGCTATATTTACGACTGGCTTTATTTACGATACATCTTTTAAAATTTATACTACATGAGAGTCTTAATGTTGGACAAATAAAGTATTCAAAAAATCGTCAAATATAAATCCTTGTGACTTGGCTCCATAAATTAAAGGAAGAAACCTTAAGAAACTTTTTGTGGATAAAAGAAAATGAATTTCAGAGAAAATTTTCAACAAAAAAATTGAAAAGAGCTATAATATGATCAACTAATGATACTTTTATCGTAATAATTATAATTTTGTGCAATTTGTTGATTCACTGTAAAAATTATTTGTGATATATCGCATTTGTATTATAGAGAATAATAAAAGTCGAAAAAAGGCCGATGGTTGTTGATACAGACAGCTCAACTTGTAACGGCCTTCTCAGGTATATTTATATATCTTGTTTTCGATAATTTAGAACAAATCTTTCCAAACAAAATGAAATTTCCTTTATTTTGAGGATCCAAATTTTTCATATAACGTTAATTCACTATCTATTTAATCGTAAATGCTCATAAGAACGATTACGACAAAAATATTAAAAACTGACAGCGCGTCAGGTTATAATTTGATGTTTAAGTACGTCAGTGTCAACAGAAATGAGTCACTGAAGAGAAACAAAACTGGAAAACTTAAGATTGACTCACTTTTGCGGTGATGAATTTCCTGTTAGTGATATTGCTTGCCTGTGTTCCTTTATTAGTAATATCGAACTTCATCACTTATTCACTTCGAAATATATCTTTAGAAAAAATGTCTTAAAATTGTGACTCTTAGCTCTGGGGAAATAAAATTATGACGTCAGTTATTATCAAACAAGCTTGATATAAATTGATCATGAGATTCCGTGCTCGAGGCTATGAATTTGTTTTGAATATATTGTTCACTGAGAAAAACTAAAATCTTGCCCTTTACAAGGATTTCACACGAAATACACTATTTAACTATATATTACGCATATTTTTATAGTAATAAAAAATTTCTTGAGCATTTATTTATTTTGTTTACGATATTATTTTTTTTTTGTAGGAGGTTAATTTGTGAAAAGGTTTACAAGAAAGTCGTCCCAAAAACTTTCAACATTTCAGTTACATGACCGTCTTTAAGCTGATCGATTGTTTAGCTACAGTTGCGCAGTTGAAATGACTGTAACGGCTGGTTAGAGAAAGTTATTTTGTTATTTAT
This sequence comes from Nephila pilipes, assembly GCA_019974015.1. Classification (NCBI taxonomy): domain Eukaryota; kingdom Metazoa; phylum Arthropoda; class Arachnida; order Araneae; family Nephilidae; genus Nephila; species Nephila pilipes. The sequence goes on along the minus strand of BMAW01027575.1, from coordinate 314,858 downwards.
TGTGGAAAACTATTTTCTATTTTCACTATTTTTAGTTATTAAATCAAAATTTAAAAATCAACCTATTTTATTTTACAGGTATGTATGAAACAGATTTTTCTGGTGTGTCATTTTTTAAAGTAAAAATTGAACACAATATTATTTACGAAACTTTGTAACTCGTATTCCATTCAAAGGTTTTTAAAAACAGTTATTATTCTTCAGATAGGAAACTACTTGGCATTTCAAAAGTTGTAGAACCCTTTCTCACAGATAAAAACTATTTTCTTTCCGGGAAATAAAGATTATTTTGCATGTGTTTGACTGCCTACACAATAAAGTCGTGACCACATCAAACGAATGACGCTTCTCTCGAAAGAACAGGTCTACATTTGCACAAGAATCCATACTTTTTTTTCTTTGTTCAAAATGACTCTCACCTGCTGATGTTCAAAGAAGACACGATTCCTCACGAGCTTACATAGATGCGCATACTTTGATCGTTGACTGGCATGCGGACAACCCTAATTGGGGCAAGGGCGAAGCAGATAAAAGCTCGTGTCCAGTGGCGACCTTCCGACAGGAAAACAGTGACGAAACAGTGATTTTTATTGGTATTAAGCAAGAAATCCCTTCTCTACCATCCCCGAGCATAATTCAGATCGGAAGATATTTAGGCGATGCCGTAACTGTAAACCAAAAGGTCTTTAAACAGGTCTTGACTTTTCGATCGAAAGGCGGAAAAAAGTGAATTTTACGTAGACAGACGAAGAAAAATAGTGGTTTTTAAAAACCTGTTAGAAGACAAAATTCATTGTTGAGTTTTTTCTTTTCATAGTTTTTAGATAATCTACTTTAGAATATCTTACATCATTTCATTGCCACGAATGGTTCGAATCGCGGGTTTGGATAGGCGGATGAAAAAACATTTTGGCGTATTTTTGGGAGGTACAAATTTAATTTTTAACATCGAAATACTAAAGCTTTTATATGCATTATGTAAAACATCTGCAGTAACTTTTTGATCTTCGAAAGATATTTCTTTCCTAAATCTGGAAGCGAGGAATAGTTTGAGATGGGACTTTCTGCTGTTGTGATTACCAATCTTGTCATATATTTAAGGGATTTCCAAGAATTCCACTATTAATGTATAAGACAGGATCTAGTCAGCATAGATAAAAAAAATTAAAAAACAATAATCTTACCAAATCACATATTTCAGTTATAAAACATTTTAATATGTATCAAGGAAGTACTAGAAACACTTACATGTTTTTGACTATTTTAACTAAATATAAGGACAAAATTTAATTTGTTACATTTCGTAAGCAAGTTTGAAATTCTTACAGCAAATTATGACACAGATTTTTGCTTCAAAAAAAGACTACTTTTGTATTTGATTTTACTACAGTATAATGCATCGATAAAATATAAATCGGAATCTTGTTTTTGAACGGAAGTCACGATATTGAAACATTAATAGGAATGAAAAAAAAACGATTGGGGAGAGAGGGAAAGTTGTTGAGGTTTTTCATAATCATTTTCAAAGAATTTAGAACACACTCAAGTTGATGTCAAAGTATGTATTTAAATCTTGCTGAAACAAATAAATAAAACAAGAAGATACTTAAAAAATTTCAGAAAAATTAATAGCTGATTAAAAATTTTCAAAATTGTTTGTCTGAATTACACAAAAGGATTTTAAGCAAAAAGATCACAGAAAAACTCGTTGAATAGTGATAAAAACATTGCCATTAACATAGTATTTTTAATGGTAGTTCTAAGCGTGATAAGGTATAATCCGAAGCTTAATCAAAACAATAAATCGATTTCTTATCGTCCTCGCTTATTTTAGTAGATAGTTTTGAGAATTTGAGCATCATGATCTTAAATAAGATACAAATGATTTGTCAAGAGGTGCGGCTGCTTAAAAATGAAAACGATCCACTTATGAAAACTGATGAATATATAGAATAAACACTTCAATTATCGATTTAGACTCATCGATAAAATGACTAACTGCACGAATCCTATTATTTACTACAATCCTAAATTTTGTTTACCTAAGCATCACGCATATCTCAAACAAACATGCAGCTATATACTTTATGAAGCGGATAGAATGCCATTAATTCAGTTTGGGGCTGTTTTCTGAGAAAGCGTAGGCGATAGCACATGCCCTCATGGAAGACATTAATCTATTTAATTATCATTTGTTATTTATGATGCTAACTGATGCAATAAATCGTCATTTTCAGCGAGGTTTAATGTAAAGCTATTCGAATATAATCCAGAAGTGCCTTTTAACAGCAAAAAATGTATTATAAAAGCTCTTTCAGCCAAAATAATCCATTATTTTAGATATAAAATAAAAGTTTGATTCACGGAAAGAGTTTATAAAATTTTCGATTACTTGGGTTATATGTAATGTAAAACAATTTCTTTCTCTGGAAAATTTTATGATTGGATGCGATCCTATCACCTTAAAAAATATAAAATAACTTATAATTTCAGAAATAATAGTTATTGTAAATATTTAATTGTTTAAGAAGAAAATTTTTCAACGGAACAAGAAGTACAGTTCATTCCAACTACTTATTATTTATTAATTAAAAGAAGAAACATATTAATAAAATCAAGTACTTCAAAAAACTAATTTCGAATGAACGTCATTATGCGAAGGAGATTACCTTCTTCTGCCTTATTTTGAAACTTGTAAGGTTTCAACAGAAATAAGAATAAAAATTCACCTACATATTTAATAAATTGAAACATATTGAAGAAGTGTTGAAAACTTGCAATATATAAAACACCTTATTTAATAATAGTTAAATAAACAACAATTGGTTGGATAGCTATTATAATATTATTAATGAAGTATTAAAATGATATAAAACTAGATTAAATATTAAATTAATTCTGATTTACTCGTAAAACTTTAGTTTATTCTTGCCTTTATAATTTTGAGAAACTTTAACCGAAATATTTGCGAATCCATTTATTCTTCATGTATTTCTCAATAATTATAAGCTGAACAAATTATTAAGAACTTTGGATGGCATTTGTAACACACCTGAAAAATAATTCTCTCGAAAAAGAATTTGTAACATGAAAATAGGTACTTTTAAACTAATATTTTATTCGGAATTTTTTTCTCCTCATTTGTTTGCTATGGATAGCAAAGAAGAATCATAGAGCACTAGAATATCAGTCAATGTCTTAAAAAAGTAAGGACAGTTTTTATCAGCGAACTAATCAAAGTGAAAATAGATTTTTAGATAACTTTGGTCCGGACAGGGGTATGGAAACATGGGATAGGAGGAAGAACTTACCCAACAGGGTGCGAAGGTAATTGTGGAAGTCCGAATTGGACATCACAATCCGTCTTTTCCTGAAAAGGGGAAATTTTTCTTAAAAGTTTTGTAGCTTACTCGCTCAGTGAATTCTCGGGAATAAACATCGAAAAGCAGGTGTTTGCTGCCCACGACGTCCTTTCTTACTTATTGTGTGTTCTATGAAAATCTTCGCAAGTCGCGCCATCTAGAGACAAGATTATCGAAGGTTTTTTTAATAATTAGAATAATAAAAGAGATCAGAGATTATATTTAAGTGTGTGGACTTTTGCGGAAAATTTATATACCTTCAGGTGTAGGTATTTATAGCATGTGCAATGAAAGAAACAGTTTATCAAGTACATCACATGATAAAGTATATCTCATGTATATTTATATAGAGAGGAAACTCTTAAAAACTATTTTTTAACGCACAAACGTATTGATAAGATTAAACAAACAATTCTCAAAAATTTCTAATGTAGTTTATAACATTTCATAACCAATGAAAGATCGTGATTTCAATGTGATATATGGCTAAAAATTTATTTAGCCTCTTTTCCTTTTTAATAATTCTTAAGATTCCTCACTGTGAGGACTGTTTCGCGGGTTTAAAAGTTTCTTAATAATCTCTTTGTTTTTTAGAATTAAAGTAAATAAATGATGATTTAAGTTATTTTGCATGAATATCAGAAAATCAAATAATCAGGAAAAAAATATATAATATTCTGCTATCGTCTTCAATTTGAAATATCGTTTGTGAATTTGAAGCAAATTTATCCGATTGGCATCATTTTTTAAATACTAGTGGATTGAAATAAAATAATTATGATATTTAAAACTACTTTTTTTTAATTATAACTTTTTTCAGAATAACATTTATACATTTAACTTTATAAGTAGGTTTAAGCACATTGATATATTTTTTTTATTCAATATTGTTCCTTTTTGGATCCGAATGTGATACAAAAAATGTAAATATTCCATTCGGTATCAGTTTTAAGTCATATCATTATAGCTAACATATTTATACAAAAATGTAGAACTGAACGTTTATGCTATGAAACTCAGCAAACTAATAATCAGTTTAATGTATTTTGAAGCAAATGATAAAATACTAGAAAATCAAACACATTTCTTGAATATTTTTATAAAATCATTCCGGTAGATTAAGTTTATTTGCAAAACACTATAAAATCACAAAATTAATGTGGCTATGTAATTAATCAAGTAAAAGAAAATAATGGCCTATCTTAAAATCAAACAAATTATTGTGGGCTAAAAATACCCGAGTGTACTCTCGTATCTTCGCAATTCTATCTGCGAAGATCAAGATTTCGAAAGTACAATCGCACAATATGTAGCACAAAAAGTTTATCTAAAGACAGATATGAAAGAGATTTCGAAACGATTTCACATACGATATAACTTCAAATAAAGTGGAAAAAATACAATCAAGAAACAAATCTTTCTAGAGCCCATTTGACTGTGATGCACATATTTCACTTTTTAAATCCTAAATGAGGAAATGACACCATAAATTACTTCCTATGTCCTGTTCTACAAGTTGGAAAAAAAATACATAACAGAGATAAATTCAGCCGTGTCTTTGTTTGGCTTAAATCGCAAATATTTCTCCCCTTTGATTACATCTCTCTAATACATGCAAACGCATCTTTTTATTCTGTGTAACATATCGTGACTTAACGCAATTTGTTATGCGAAAAAAAGATGTGTAAGGTATGCATGCGAATGCGAATGTTCAGGGAGAGGAAGGTCTTCCTTGCCGCGAGAACTTCATTGGTGATGCAGGAGAGGAACTCGTTCTTCCTCTCTTCAAAAAGGAAAAGAACGTGATGTCTGACAACTTCTCGGAATGATTGTGAGCAGATCGTAAAGCATCCGCAGCTCCGCAGAAGAAAGGGAGAAGTCGTATAAATAATTGACAGTCTCTCTGGCAGATGTAGAGCTGCCCATAAAACATGTCACACTCATTTGTTTGCGAATTTGCATCGTTCCGTAGCTCTTCTTAGGAGCGGACATTAAAGAAATGTCTCCACTGATGATTGAAAAGTTTCTTGTTTGTTTTTAGTCGACGGTGTTCTTACGATGAACGAATAAATGCATATAATGGGTGTATGCTAAAACTCATTTCAACTTTTTTTTTTTTACGATAGCAAGCAATGTTTTAATTAAAATTTCCACAATAGATTATGAAAGAGTCTTGTTTTTTTAACAGTCTAGATTAGAAGGAATAGAAGATTCAGTATCAAGGTGAACAGTAAAATGTAATACTATCAAATTTAAAAAACAAAAGCCGCTTAAGAACGTTTTCAAACTTTGAAAATCTCTGCCTAAAAATTTCAAGTAATTCTGGTAAACATAATTTATAAATTTTCCTCTGATTACGGTTCCCCATTGTACTTTTCTAGATACTAAAAAATGTATATTCAGATTAATTATGTTTTAAAAAGCACACATTATCCACACATTGGAGTCAAATATAAAATATATTAGTTTTACAAATGAGAGAGATCCAAATAATTTTGTGTTACTCGTATTTTCAAAGCTTTTTTTTCCCATTGAATGAAAAAAACATTCGATTGATTTAACGAAAAATAATGAACGATTTTGTCGAGTTTTTGGGGCTACAAACTAATTAGAAATTTATATCTCATATTTAATTTGGTTGCGTCTGTTTTTATCCGAACCGAAAGTCAATTTAATATAATGATCATTCGTAATTTTGTCTTGAAATTTTGAGCCATAGTTAGGTAACAAGGTAGATATCTTAGCTGGAACCTTATTCGCGTCATCACACCACATCAGCGCAAACACTTAGAGCCTCGAACACATTTAACGAGTACCATTCCTGCAAGTGATGGTCTTTAGAAGTGCGTGATATGATCCCGCTCTTCGTGTGAGTTGCGTTTTTAATATTCAGATTTATTTCCATTATTCTCATATAAAAAAACAATTAAATTTCACAATTATTAGAGAATTTCGTCATCTTAGGACGCATGCTAAAACGTCAAAGTTTTCTACGAAAATTGATAAATTACATCAAATGCGTCGATGCCATTTGATACGTTGTCTGTAATACCTGATCAATAAATAACAGATATTTCAAGTAACCACAGTACAAATCCATTAACTTTGAAATCACCGAACACCAATTACCAAAACACGGTACGATATAATAACCTACTCTATTAGAATATTATAGGGTGACAAATTAATCATTTCCACTCGGCAATATTTTTCTGCGAGAATTTCTTTAAGCTGGTACGCAAATGAAAGGTCACCTCAGTTACATCGGTCATACCAGCTTATTATCCGCACGGCCATATCTCAAAGGGTGGACGCAAAGCAGAGAGCACGCGCAGAACAGAGGCAAGCACTTGACCCTGAGGGGACGGACAGGGCATCATCTACTTGATCCCGAGGACCAGGATAATGACTTCGCCAAACGATCAGCCGAGGTGATCAGGGAGCGTGCCAAAGGGCATCCCTTCGCGAGGAGTGGCTCCCGATGTTCTTTTTCTTGTTGGATGAGGGGCCATTGATCTCTTGCTGTCCTTTCCCCCAGGAAGTACCTTCGACACACTCAGGGAGTCATACATCAGCCGATTTGCATCTCCTCCCTCCCAAAGGTCACGCAGCCCAAAGGGTGGTTTCCAATCACAGGTGGATCTTTTTATTTTCTGTGCGCATGTCCCTATCTACAGAAGGCAAATTAAAGATGGGAAATGGGGAGAAAAATGTTATGATCGGTGTTGTACAAGTCTATTAGCGAGAAGTAATCTTTTATGCCCAAATTGTCCTGGAAATGAGTTATGTGCGAAACGTTATGACGGAAATGAAGCATGAGTTATTTTTCTCGAAGTCTGAAGCTGGTAAAATAGTGGTTTTTTTAATCACTATCCCTTCAGGAAGAATTTCGTTTAGGAAGTTTTTTCACCCTTTTGTTTTATATAAATTTTTATAAGAATGTTGAAGATAGACTATATTTTTAAAAGAATGATGAATTTTTTTTTTATCATAGTATCAATTAAAAGTTAAAATAGAAAAAATAATATAGTTTAACAAAATAACGATTTACAATCGATATTAGACTCTGACAAGATTAAAATAAATATAACAATACAATTTGTAAGTATCTTTTAAATTAACTCTTCATATATAATTAAAAGTAGTTTTTAAATTTAAATAAGTACATACATGAAAATCTAAAGTATTTAAATTTTTTTTACTATTTTGAAACTTAATTAATCATAAACTACGCCTTCGAAATAAAAATGATCGAGCAGCTTTGTAGATAATTTACATTTTGTACATATGAAAATGAGCAATAGAGTTTATGAGTAAGTTTTCTTAATGAAAGCCACTAATGCAGCATACAAAATAAAACAATGCCTGACAAATGTAGCTCAGTTTCTACGTGAAAATAATAAAATTTAACACATCTTCGAAAGTTCATTTGTATCCCTTAGAACTAATGAATGAAGCATATATGCTTTATAAATGAAAAGTAAAATTTGGAAGTACAGGAGAACATAAATACCTAATTAAGTTTCCAGTTCAATGCATAATTTTTTTATCCTTAATTTCTAATTATTTGAATTAAAAATTTCATTAAATTGAAAAAAAAATTAATTAATTTTTTTAAAGGTTAATGCATAGTTAATACATGAAGTTAAACTATATTATCTTTAGGGATTATGTTTTGCATGAGTATACTAGTATCATGATTGATCTTTGAACAGAATTCATCAAATTAGACAAAATATGCAAATTGTATATTAATAGTTGGAGAATGATTGATAATTTATCAGCATCGCACCCAGAAGCATTTCAAGGACTACTGAGTTTACCTCTTAGTAGTCTTTGAGTTGCTGATGACCTCATTATTTTGAACTTCGTTTTTTTGAGTTGCGAGGTGATAGACCTCGTTATTTTTAACCTCGGTAAAGTAACTAGGAAAACATCTTAGCTAGCACTTTCTCTTTAAACTTGCACACCACTCCACCCGAAGGACCTTAAGTCTCGGCAAATTTAACATGCATCATCAGTCTCGCTACACGACGGATCTTTAATGGTAACAGGATTTGAACCCACGGCTCGACATAAACAGTGTCGGTCGCGAGCTCGCGACCATGACCATTACGCTACCGCGGCCATTTTAATAACTGCAGAGTTTATATTCTTGCGACGTAAGTGATTTCTTTTCCTAGAGATGGTGATGATTACAACTAAAATAAATTGTCAGACGAAATATATTTATATAAAATCCAGTTAGTAAGTCTTATTAATCGTAGGAAAAACAAAGAATAGAATTTTAAGCTATTGCTATTAATATTTTCTATTTAAATATATGAAAACAAATTTAATCATCACAATTCATTAATATCTTTATATTAATATTTATAATTATGAACAATTCTCCCGTTTGCAAACATTTCTTCAAAAATATCAGTAAGCATGTTTTTCGAATTAAAGGATCATCAAAGAATTTTTAAAAATAATGCAAATGACTTTCCAGAGGAATCTACGGAACTGTGATTAAAGTTAAAGAAAAAAAAAAAGGCGGGAAAAAAAGAAAAACTAGAAGCAAAGACGACGAGATGGAATGTTTCTCGAAGAGTGCGCTGGCCGACGATACCGTTCCGGATGACCAAACTCCAGGTATGGCAGAACATGAAAGGGGTGACCAGTTCCCAAGAATACCTAATGGTGATTTTTCTCTCTTCTGTTATTCCTTTTATATTTGGAATTCAAAGCTTCTTTTTTTATTCTAATTCAATTTTTTGAAGGTTATTTGTTGTTGTTTTTTAAAGCCATACGCAGTCAATCGAAGTACTTGGTTCCCAATATAACGCGTAATAGTCTGTGACTGTCGAAGTATGTCTGAGGAACTGTTTTGTTACTGTGGTTAACGGACAAGGAAATGTTTTCCCAGATATTTATAATAGGTTTTTTTGTTGATGATAAAAAGGAATTTGTGTCCTTTGGAAAGAAACAAAGGAACAGGTATTGGCTTTTCATGTTTACAAAAAGAAATATTGTCAGAAGTTGGAACTTCAAATAATTTTTAATAATGTTATAATTGATTGCACTATTTACTCTCTTTAAATCCTGTTTTATATTTAACATTAATTATAAAATAGAGAAGAATATTTTAACATCTTCTATTAATATGTCCCCTGCTCTTACACGTATTGTGAACTGAATTTTTACTATTGAGTTTACCTCCGAAGTGATCAAAACATGTGTTTAGTTTTCTTACATAATTTCAAATATAAAGTTATTTTGAATTAAAAGTTTTAACGTTAATTTTATTGACATTTATAAAAGATATTAGAATGATACAGAAAGTATTAAAAATTATTTCAATACTGCAAAAAAGTATCACACTTTTTACTACAAATGAAATGTTACTTCTAAATCTTCCGCGAGGTCAGTGGTGTTTCTTACATGTAATGGGGGTAAGGGAGATTGGATAATTTTGCGAAACCAGAGCAAAATATTTGATAATAATTCGAGATAAAAACCAACGTTTTTAAAAACAACGTTTTTATATGGTGGCAAAGTTTATTAAAAAAATTATTGAAATATTAGTTAAAAATTGTCGCAAATGTCTAAATATTGCATTGTTAGTCGAGTAAGAACGATTCCCAAAATTTCAGAGCTCTAGATTGATGGGAAATTGGTTAAATTAACAATAGAAAATTTGATGACACTCTGATACACACACACCAAGTGAAATTCATAAAAACGTTAAAACTAACTAAAATTAATTCATCCGGTAAATTAAATGGTTGGAATGCAGTTTAGTCAAACCACTCTTGGAGACAGGAATTATTTAGCGATATTTTGCCAAATGTTGCTACCCTGGTCCGCTTCGAGGACTTAACGTTCAGCCAAAAAAAAAAAAAAGCATCGCCAAGTTTTGCAATTTTTGAAACCGCGCCAAGTGGTTGGGCTAAAGTGCATTACTTTAAAAAATATATATTAGTTAAAAGTTGTCGCAAATGTCTAAATATTACATTGTTAGGCAAGTAAGAACGATTCCCAAAATTTCAGAGCTCTAGCTTAATGGGAAGTTGGTTAAATTAACGATCGAAAATTTGATGACACACACACAAGCACCAAGTGAAATACAAAAAAAAAAAAAAACGTTTTAAAAAAATAAACAGAGTCAAATATTTTTTCTCGAGACTAAAAAAAAGATGTCAATTTAAAATTTCAGTTTCCATGATTTGTTGAACTTTTTATCACACGGAACAAAAATAAATTACGCTAATAAGTTAGAAATATAATCGAGAAACTTTTATTTAATGTAAAAATATGTATTTTGCGATAATTATTAAATTATAAGTAATCCACACACACATGGAGATATTTTTAACGAAAAGTTTTAAAAAAAATCCTTACAATTCATGTATTTTATTGTTTATTTACAATTTTAAAAATCATAAAAATCTAATGGCTTGCATATTTGTTATCTTTAAAATATTTCAATTGCAGAAATATAAGTAATATAAAATAAATGATAGTAATTTTTTTAAAAATAATCCCTTACAATATTTTTTGAATTTAGATATTTAACACATTATTTCTTATAAAATATCCAAACTAAACCGATATTCGGGAATTTAAGACTTGCTTTTCGCTATTACAGAAATATGAATGTTTTTACCAAAGAATTTCCTTCAAAGAAATGACCTTAAATACCACTAGATTAAATGAATACAAAATGTTCTGGAATATTAGTAACACGTTAGAAAGAGTGATTAAATCACTCATATAACTTATAAGGGTCAAGGATTCCCTTTCGCCATTGAAAAAAAAATCAATTGTAGGTTAAATTGTTATGTTCTTATTATTTTAACACACATTTGAGTAATTATTTTAAATTAGTTACCACCCTTTTAAAATGAGAGAACACACGTATTGTATCAGTTTTAAAGTGTTTAAATTAAATTTCCCACAATGATAGATGATGTACCTTTGAACTCGCAGCAGTAAATAAATTGTGATTTCTACAAGGAAATGCTGGCGGATTCATTAAACATTCAAAGGTCAAGCGAAACTATACCAAAACTAAACTTATTCGGATCAAGAATAAACAAACAAGTTTTAATGTAATCAAATATTCAAAGACAGGCTTGAGAAACTGGCTGTAAAATTTTAAACTCTTAATCTCTTTTTTACAAACCTTCGCACGCGCTCTGAAATCTTTTCAGATACAATTAATAGTTTATAGTAGGATATTCCACAAGCGGAAAAAAACACGCTTTATTTGTTTGTATATTTATTTATCAAAAGTCTGCGTTTGACACTTAAGTATTTGCATATCAGCTCAAGATCAGGCTTCGGATATAAATAAAATGTTTTCTAAATGATATCGAAATGTGGTACCATTAGATTTCAAAGTAATGGGAAAATAAGGACGAAAATTGCAATAATGTAGAATAAGGATTTGAACGAAATCTTAATGAAAAAAAAATATTTTGAGAGAAAGACAATGGACAAAAACATTCCCAGTGTTTGCTTTTTAAATGCGTGTGTGTTTTATACATCATTAAATCACTAGTGAGGCGAGCAGTAGACCTTGAACTCGTTTAAAATGCGGTCTAGCGTCCTTCCTATTGGTATTTTCTCTCAAATTTGTTTCACTTTTTTTTGATGGGTTTCTCCAAAAAGTTAAAGTCAGAAATGCATTAAATCTGTTCGATGCAAATAACAGGTGGTCAGAGACATTTCACAAGATTTAAAACGTCTACAACAATGATGTGTGAGAATTCTTAAGATTCTTGCTTTGAAGGGGGTCTATCGAAAAGGTGTTGAAATCTGAAATAATTTTTTATGTATTTTTTAAAGGCAACCTGATGGGATCTAGCATTGTTGTTAATTGAGATTTATCTGAAATTTCAATTCGCAGTGTGATTTGGTTATTCCACAAGGAACAGAAAAGGAATTACGAGGTCATCGCATTGAACTTTTCGTTTTCGAGATTTCTTTTTTTTCTTTTCTTTTTTTTTTTTTTTCAATTCTGTTCGTCCTTTTGGAGAGTGGAAAGCAATCAAGAATATGTCATCATTTATTTCAATCAAAAATTATCCTCTCTTATCAATTTTATTATTAAAGAGTTCCTTCCAAAGAGATTATAAAACATATCTCTATTAGGAATTATTTTCATTAGATAAATCTCTGAAAAATTAATTACAAAGTTTGGGAATCGTTTCAGACGGGATTAAAATTTCGAAACAAAGATGGTCGAGTGTTGTAACTAATTCCCAAAATGTCCCAGATGTTAGAGAAGTTGTGAGAAGACCTCAATCACGCACAAAAATATTTCATCACCCATCTGTCAAATCCATTAACCAAAGATACTCTACAACCATTCCAAACAAAGATACTCTATCCAAAACGTTAAATCTTTTTACAAAGCCCTTCTAGTCCGCGTAATAAATTTCAGACAAGTAGTTTTTCTGGCAAATAGCATTTTGTTTTTATGAATTTATTTATCAAATTAATGATAAAATTATATAAATAATAATGTTTTGATTAATTTTTGAGAAAACCTTTGGAAACAACTTCCTAAATTCGCGTTTTTTGCCAAACCTCTTGAAAAAAATTCATAAATAACTATAAGAGAAAGGCAGCAATAATAGAAGTTTTATATCTTGTCCGTGAATCATTGTTGGTACTCAAACTCAAAAGAAACAAAATATAAACTTAAAATATTAACACTACCTGTATTCTATTGAATAATTGAAAAAATTCACATCGATTTGTAGGATATTTGGAAAAAAGATGATCCACTTTCCACGTTTCTCGGGAAACATGCACTTAACCAGTGTTTTTCTGAGCTCTCAGTTCACACACAACCGCATTGTACGCCCTGTCCTCTTCAAGCCTTTCGCTTCGTTGCATTATAAAGACCACCTGGTTCGAAATGGACGCAAGTATATTCTATGCGGAAGATTATGTGGAAAAAACGGGCGTTTCCTCTTCGTCGAAAACATCTAATATCGGGTGTTGGCCATAGTCCATTCTTCATACTTCGATATCGTCCCACGAAGATAAGGTGAGGCTGAGGGGGTGAACAGTAAATTGTTTTCGCATGGACCCTATTTCCATTGTCTTCATTTTATCCGCTTTGGGGCCAGCTGACTCGCCGTTGGGCAATCCATACAGCTTTTTGATCAAATTAAAATAATATGCTTGGGAGTTTGAAAGATTGTTTGATGATCTAGCAAAAAATCCATTAATGCATGCTTCATTATCAACGATTTGGGTCCTCAAAGAGGACACGTGTTCTGCCCTTAGTAGTTTTATTACTTATTTAGAGGTACAAAATTATCAATGCAGACCGAGACATTATGGTACAATTTCTTGGTAACAATCTACGTTTAAACAGCGATTTGTTCAGCTTTGCCATTTTGATTCAGATGCACGACTTTTTACGAAATGAATCTTATTTTCGAGTCTCTTGAGCATCTAATGTACTACAGATAGCAGCCGTAATGCTAGTTTTTTTTTTGAATATTTTTGGTAAATTTGTGGTTTCCTTTAAAATTGGCAAATTATCCTTAAGAAAAAAAAAATAAACTTAAAAATATGAAAATTAAATCTCGATTGAATTCAAAAAGCTAACTGTTGTTCAATATACCTCAGAATTGAGAGCTATAATATCTAATCTAGGCATATATATTCATCTACTTCAGTTTCTAAATATTGACTTTTAAACAATAAAACATAACAGAAGATTCAAATTAATGATATTATTGTTTTCAAGCAATGTTTTATCATAAAAACTCGGGAATGAAAAATAAACAAAAACCCTCACTCATTCCAAGATGATAAGAAAACAAATTAATCTCCTAGCAAATAATATACTTCATGATAATTTAGAAATGCTTTTAGATTTATCCTCCAAAATTCATACATTTCCCCGTACATTCTGAAAAATTTATTTATGATTTTTCAAACGATTTAACAAGCGTTTTGTTTTCATATGTGCATAGCTTAGATTCGTTACTGATAATGTTTATTTGAATAACAGTTACATTAACTATGCTTCAGAATTTGAAATTCTAAACATGCTATTCCAGGATAAGAAAGATAACAGCGCAAAATGACAGGAAAAGACAACAAACCCGTTCATGGATTCCAAATATATAAATATTTTTTGAAAATCTTTACGTAAATTTGGTAAATTTCAAAGTATTTACTTCATACCATTGATGATTGGGATAAAGTCGGTAGAAGAATGCAGTAATTGGACAGGAAAATTGAAAGGCTAGAGAGTAGGTTAAGAATCTGCCGTGCGTGAAGAAATATTTTGAAAAGACCATGGAAAAGGTGGCCAGATGCAAATTTTTTTTGAGCAGTTTTTTTAAGATATATAAAAAAAGAAAATTCTAAAATAAAGATCGTCGTTCAAACTGGTTTAGAGAATCAGGAAATATTTATCTTGTCTTTTTTTGTGCTTTTATTTCTGGTGAACGAACGGCTACTAGCCGTTTCCGGAAATCTCAGTTCGAGTAAATACGAATTAATCGCAACGATTGAATACAAAGGAAGCCAAGAACAAGAAACACTTGGAAGAACAAATACGCTTTTTTGTTTGATTCAATGTATTCAAGAGGCATCGACTTCGAACTACTACGTGTGCTGATATAAGAGAATACCACACTCTGTGTGTATGTGCATTGGAAGAAATCACTAACTTCTTCATGAGCGAAAATAAATAATGAAGGGAGCTGTATGTTTGATTTCTGATTTCCTATTCATCCAAAATTTTCATTCTTCTGTCTGTTTATTTACATATATATTGTATCAGTCATTTTAACTTTCTGTGCGTTAGTTCTCCTCTTCTACATAAGAAAATAAAACACTTGAGATAATAATTATTTCGTTCATACCAGTTCGACAAATAAATTATTTTAAAAGAGTTTGATAAGTGAAGTTCAGTAACAAATTTTATTTCAGATGTTTTAAGTTAGATGCGGCGTTAACTAAAAAATTACCGATTAAAATTTAAGAATCGACAGATTTATTCGTAATATTTAGTTAAAATTTCAGGAATGAAGAAAATGTGATTTGAAAAAACTTGAATTAAACATTTATAGTTGTGACGTTGAGCTATTCGCTTCACTAACCTTGGGGACATTAATCGAGTTGAGTAGAATAAAATTAGAATTTCTTCCCAATCCAAATGAAACATGATTAGGTAAATTATAAGATGATAGAAGTGAAGTAAAGGGATTCAGATACAATGATATATAAATGATATGCAATTAAGGGAAATGAAGGGATATAGAGGATATGGACTTGCCTTCAGAATTGTTACTGAGATTGAAATTCTTATGTTAGTTTTGTAGATTGAAGTGAGAAAGTTCTATTAGCAATATTAATCTCTGTACTTACTGTTGAAGAAAGTTGTGAAATTAATAACGAGTGAACTGGTAAGACATATTTCTCTTATTTAAATAATAAATTAGGACTGAAAGTTTGATTGAATTCTAGAGAGAGCGACCTAACATATTCTGAAGTGACAATAAATAAAGAAGCTGTTTCAATCCTGTGTGTCCTGAATTAGAGTTACGTATTTTTGATTCCTATAAATGATTAAGATATGGCACAAGAGCCGAATTATGACGGACTCTCGCCAAATAGTTATAGTTTTTAGAGTATGCCAAACGATAATGAAAATAAATGGATAAATAAAAAAAACTGAAATATTATTTCTCTGAATCAAATAAATCTTCCGAATAATATATAAAAGTGCATGGAAAACTATTTCTGCAAACATCTGTGATCATTGTCCGAGGAAATTTATTCTATCGCAAATATTTAAAAACACAATATAATGCATACAACCTTGTGTTTGAGACACAAAATCATATAAAAATATCAAGCAAATAAAATTATCATACAAATGACGTAAACATTAGAAATTGCTTTTTTGAGCTGACGAATGAGATTTGAAAGAACCTGAAAAAAAAGTTGATTCGGCCTTGATAAGGTAAACCTCTTTTTCCCAAGTTAGCAAACTGCACGTTTACAGATGTTACGCTGGTGAACTACATTTTTCCATAAATTACTCTACGTAATACAGACAATGGAATTTGTTAAAAGGGCCACATCCATTCGATGATTATTAAAATTAGATATTCTCATGACGGAAGCAAAAGGGATAACTCTAGAATATTTTCGTGAAAACAGTTATTTTGAACCAGAATATTTGCTTATTTTTCGAAATTTATTACCATAGTTATTGCTGTTTTTTTTTATTGTTAAGTAAAAGTAATTTATTTTATTAACAGACATTTAATACACCATGCAACCATAACGGTTTTTGCGATTTTTCTTTTTTGGTTATCAAGTTATCTGTCTCAGCTTTGAATACTTGTAAGAGATTTTTTTTTTTTTTTTTTTGGGGGGGGGCGAAATATTTAAAACTTTTTTACATATTCATAAAATCAAATTTTTCTCAGCGAGAAAGTGTTGTAAGGATTTGAAAAGATGATAATCGAATAAGGTAGTAAGTATGAAACATCAGAAACTTGTCTTTCGAAAACCTCAATTTTTCCAGAGTGATATTCGCAACATGAGATATTATACAGGAGAGCATGTTGGAGATATATTTTTCTTGTTGATCTAAATAGGAGGTAATTTCTGAAATGGCTGCTTTAAAATGGTAAGTTAACCGCAATAAATGTTGGCAGTAGCTGTTCTTCAGTAAATTAAATAGCTTAAAATGTAAAACATAACCAATACTCCTCCCAAAGCATTGGATAACATAATTTTGTAAAGGGTATTAAATACACTTTAACAATGAAAATAAGAACGAACTCTATGTTGCATCAACTTGAAAACATGTTCAAGTATAAATCCTCAAAACGATAACACTTATGGATATCCCTAATACATTCATAAGGTGGTAAGAATTTTCTTATATCTTTAGAGATAAAAGCTTTTCGTTTTTATACCCATTTTTTATAAAAGTTCTCCACTGAGCAGTCAGGACATATCTTCCCTACGGCTTTTAAATCATGCTCATCTGTGACATTCTTAAACAAGGAACACAATGTCAGCTAATGCATAACGAAGCTTGACGTTAAAGGGAAATGGCATAGAAAACGAACGAAGAAGAAGTATATCCGCTATAAATCTAAACCTCAAGCAATTGTTGTGAAGACATAAGATGAATCTCAAAAACCACTCCTACTCTTATTCCAAATACAGAACGCGTTCCGGTGCCATCCTTCAGACGTCTCCAGTTATTGGAAAATGCCATCTTCTCCATGCCCAGCTACCGGAGTTCCACTCTCACTCCAGTCTGTTCGAAAAGGAAAGCACGTGCATATATTACAGAATTAAAATTCTACCCTCTGAAATATTCATGATGCAACGACAGACGATAGAGATAGAAGATTGACCCCAGGGACTTTTTTTTCTTTCTTTTTTATTTGATGAGTCGATTCTGCCGGAGAGAGTGACACCTGTGGCAGGTTAGACCGTCTACCTCTGTCTCAGTTGACCTTCCTTTCGGCCCAGACGGTTGGTTAACTTATCTGGACTTGATGGAGATTCCGTTCCTTCCCCTCATCAGCGAACGTAAAGGGTTTGGATCTGAAGAGATCCTGGTTTTGCAACATTGTGTTGTTGATGTGAGGTCTCAAGCGAAGAAAAAACAGGATGACATTTTGGTAATTGATATGGATAATTTCATGTCTAGATGAAGGTTTGGATAGTTGAAATGATCAGATTCATTGCACTGGATTTTAAAATCCCACTAATGCATAACGAGGAACTACAGTAGAATGTTAGAACTAAACGTTAAATGTCTTCCATATTTATATATCATATAAACAAGATAGTTTATTTTCGAGGAAGAACTTTATGATACATTTTCAGATACATGTCCCTCGGTATTTGTATAAATATATCAGCATTTTCCATCTCATACATCATTTAAAATAACTTTTTTTTTCATTTCAAATCATCGCGAACTATTAATTCCTGTGATGGGAAGAATAATATCTTTAAACGTTATAAAAATTGCTGGAATTTTTTTTGTATAGATAATGTATATCACACATAACATTTCTTCAAGATACACATTATATTGATAAATTTGCCATTCCATTAAATTGTTCGATACATTGTATTTTATTCATTTAAAAGAGTGAATTCTAATATATTTATAGAAATTTGTGATAAATTTGATCAGATATGTTACTTTAGTACTATACCTATATTAGATGTTTACAATTATTATTTGCAGTATCAATTTTTATCCCGAGGTAAATAAGATATACAGACAGCGAATAAAATACCTCAAAAAATTATCTTCATCATGTTACGTAAAAGTAGATGTTTGTTTTTCTCATAATTATATTCAAAATTATAGTAATTTTCTCTTGTAGAACCGTAATTTAGCGCTACCTTTCCATGTACTATTAAACGGTAGCCAGATGGCGCCACTTGTTCTTTTTTGGTTAGAAGTGCAAGCACGATGAAGGAGAAGTGCAAGCACGAAAATGAGAGACTTCTTAACAGAATGATGATGTATGTTCGAGAATCTGTGTTTTATATACGTTTTGTATCCTGTCTTGTGTTGTGGAACGTGTCAAGTATTAAATAATAATTGTTCATGAAACCATCCCGGCTGCTCATTATTTTGCCCTGAAATAATAACAACAGCAACATTGGAGGGATACATTCTTAATATACTAACATTTTTAAATTTCAATACAGAACACTACTTCATCCGCTATCAGATATCCCTCTTCTTTAATAGAGTTATTTTTTTATCCAAACATGATCAAATTGCGTCATTGATTGTTTGTTAACTTCGCACTGAGAAGCAACACTAGGTTATTGACGAAAGATCTTATAATTTTGAACTTTGGTCAAGTGACGAGGACGTCATCTATCTTTCTCCAAACTTCCACACCATATCAAACAAGAACAGAACTGGAGCTCGACGTGTATCAAGCCCGATTACTCGGCTAATCATTAGTAGCATCAAGGCTCGAAATCATGATTCTAACAAAAACAATGCCAGCCACGAGCCCACGATCCTAACCACTAGACTACCGTGGCCACAAGATCAAATTGCAAACATCACACGAAGTAAATAATAATTACTCAAAAGTTGATTTGAATAAATGCCAAATATGGTTAATAAGAATATCTCAAATATGTTGCATGAAGAATATGGGAAAAGAATTGTCATTTTTCACAACAGTCATTCATTTCGCGCGTTCATTATTAAGTTTTTCTGATGCAATTGAGAACATTCTTAAGTTTTAAGACAACAAAGGACGTCTTTGAGAACATCATTTATGACAGAAAGATTCATGTTATATAGAGTTTATATTTCTTATAAAGGAATATATTTTCACGAGACCACTAGTTCACAATTTATTGAAACTAGGTACTCGTAGCTCTTATATATAATAAGTAGTTTATCAGTTTCTTAAAAAAATTATATAAACCATAAAAAAAGTAAAGAAAATGTAAATATACTAAACAATGATGTTAATTGATGCTATTCTAATATGTTTATCTACGTAAGAGTCATAACAAATTTTAGAGAAGGATAAATGACACATTCTGTAAACAAAATTTTGAAATGTTTTTTTCACAGCTAAATTAATTTTAGTCTATCCCATACCTGTTCATAAAAAAAAAAAACTAACCCTAAGCAAATCTGATCATATCTAAGCATTTAAACTTACGATTTTCAGAAATTTAAAGCTTTTAATTACAACGTATAATGTTTCGAAAAACAATATGGCCCCCAAAACTATGTTGAAAGTGCATTTGAAGTACTTAATCCTCCTGGTCCTTTATCTCCAATCACGGCAGGAATTTAAATTAACAGAGTTTTTTTTACCAGTACTCAGAGCAATAATTAGATTCATGATTAAAATAATTAATAATTAGCAACAAAGTGCACAAATTAAAGAGAAAACAGTTTTTTTTAAAATTGTTTTTTGATAAATAGATTGATCAGTACGTTGAAACTTTTTAACTCGGGGTGAGGAGGGGAGTAGTTGGAAATCCTGAATTATCATTGGCTGATCTGACGTTCCCAATCTTTGTAGGGTAAGACTTGTTGAAATTTTTTTTTATCAAATAGAACTATTTTCTGAGTTACTTTTACAGTTTCTGGAAATATGCTTCAAAATTTTTTTAAGAGATAGATTCGGCCATTTCTTATACAAAAATGTTTAGTTTTTCTATATTTCATCGGTACTATTTATCCTTTTGCAAGTAGCTATGAGATTAGGAAAGTCTCAGAAAAATTCTTTTACTTTGTTTATAGCATCAAAAATGCTTAAGTCTTCTTGATATGAAACTTAAATGAAGTCGCTGTTTTTCTGATTTTTAGAGTAGTTTGAAGGAGGGGAGGCAAAAGAAGAATTTTCTGCATCCGATAAAGTCTCTTGAGGACTTTTATCAGTGCTACACGCCTGTTCATATGAAGTTTTTTCAGTGGTAAATTTTGGGTTGAAGAACTTAACAGAGTAATTAGCGAAATCGTTCCATTCTTTGCTGAAGCTTGAGGGTACAGGGGAAGAAACCAATAAAGCTAAGTGAACCAAAGGACCAAACAGTTGGAAACGATGGAGACAGAAAGGGAAGGAAAAAACTTGTAGAAAACCAGATACATTCAAAATGTTTTCAAGTGAATCGAAGAGAAGAAGCGCAAATTCTTTCTCCGGCGAATGTGTCATGAGGCAGGACAGGGGTCGCGCTCCACGAACCGCGATTCCTGCCCCAAAACATTGGACTCATAGGAGCGAAGAGATCGTTTCGGACACTTACCCTCCGAAAAGTCCACTGACTTTGTCCGAAACACGTAAACATACCCGATCACATCAATTAAAAAACAATGAACTCTCAGGCTCTGAAATTTGTTCTTTAATTGGTATTATTGTAAAAATTGAATCAAACTCATGCGGTTTCTATAAATCCATCATCACTCTTCAAGATCTAAAATGGTTATTAAAACGATTGCAACCGTTTTTACTGTATAGGGTATTGAATTTTATTAGGTATTTATAAATCGATCAGCTAATAACAGAAAATGACACTGCATGGCCCGTATTTATTTCAATTTGTCATTTTCTAATGATGAAGGATATTAAACGCCAATGATTATCATCAAATGATTTTAAAAAGATTCCGAGCAGGGACTTTTATTGATAGGCATATTTCCGGATACTTTTGGTAAATGTGAAATCCGAAAAAAAGATAGCTTTTCCGGGGACAACTATGGATTTACTCTCGTTGAATAAGAATGAAATATATTACTTGTGGATTCCCAACACCAAACTGAAACAGATCGATAAATGTTTTTTTATGAGGTAAAAAGTGAGAAAATAACTGAAAAATATTTATCGCGAAAATTACAGGAGCAGTTTCAATTTTAATAGCTAATTTTCTTAATTTGGCTCCTAAATTATCTCATTTTCTTCACATCTCAGTATCTAATTGCAAATTAAAAGGGGTTTTAAAGTTTATTTTTAAATCAATTAGTTTTTTTGGTTGTTAAAATTCGAATTACCTATTTAGAAAGTCATGCTACTAGTGTGACAGGATAGGTTTTAATCTCCAAAGAAAAACCTAAGGGCATGTCATTCTTTTTTATTTATTTACTTAGACATCGACCGGTCAATGCTTGTGGTCTCAAGCTTCTGAAATTGACATTCTGTCTACATGTCCGTGAAGGAATTCAATTACGCCATGATATATCCAGACATTACAACAGATACATGCACTGATAAACGAATCCGAATTTATTGCTTTTCAATTAGTAATTCGAAAGAAACTCTTCCTGACAGTCCGCTGAGACAAAATTTTCTGTAAAAAATATTTAAAAAAAAATTAATCTCATCTTGTCTAAACATTTCATTGATGACCAACGCACGAACTCATGTTTTTCTCGTCTTCTAATTGTAATAGTCTATTGTAGCATTGCAGATCTGGCATTAGCTTTTCCGCAGGGACATATGCTGACCAACAGTTCCTAGAATTTATTGGGAAAATAAGGTGATAATGAGCAACTGAAGTAATATATTGGAAATCGGGTCAGATGTCACGAATGTAAAAACAAGAGACAGAACTACAAGAAAATGTCCCAATTGATCTTATAGTGAATATTTTTTTTAAAAAAAAATATGCATATTATAACCGTAAATAGAAAATTAAGTAAGCATTTGAGAATAAAATAATTTTTTTCTGAATTATTTAACAGTCAAATAATCCACTCTACAGGGTTTCCGAACATTTTCTTAAATCTCGAGGAATACTTGAACCTAAGTAGAATTTGCGAGGCACACTAAAATTATGTTGATGCAAAAAAGGATTGACAAATTATTTTTCTGATTTATTTACTAACACAAACATTTTTTTTTAAAATTTGTAACAAATATATAATTAAAACGATTTTACCTTCAAACATTTGTTTTTGGTTATTTTGTACAAAAAGACTGCATTTAATATATAAAGAAATATTTGTGTTTGATGTTCCTTTTTTCAATGTCGAATTTCGGACAGTATATTTAAATATTAATAATCGTACAAAATAATGCTTATAATAATAATAATAACAACAACAACAACAACAACAATAATAATATATTTCATACTTTAAAAAATACTTGATTTTTTTTCTTCAGAAAATATGAAAATACTTAAACATTCGGGTGGTATATATCAACCAAGACTGTGAAAACACTTAAAAAATATCATAGGCCTATTTCATGAAACCTAATTCAAAAAATTAAAAAAAAAATTGAAATACACAAAAATTATTGAGTTAAATATCAGTTGTCAAGCGAAATAAACATTATGCGATTTATTATGATCTGATTGATTTATTTTTCCAACATTCCAACGAGAATACCACTCACAATTACCCATTTAAGATGATTTAATTCTCCCTCAAGTATGGAACAACCTTTTACGACTCATCTTTCTCATTACTTCCAGGCGGAATTTACATTTCAGTACGTTGATTGATCATTCAATTTCCATTAGAGTAATGGCCCGAATTAGAATACTTATGCATGTATATATACACACACACATTCGAAATGATGATGATTGCGGAATATTTTTTTCTTCTTTCATGTGCACCAGAATATTATTTCACTCGGAAAACAAATTCATCATTTCTGTTATTCTTTTTCTGTTACACATGTTTAGCGTAGCGAAGAGCGATTTATCATTTTTCGTCACGGGCTGTTGCAACTCGTGAGCACGATACTCTTGATACTTTTTTTCGAAATAATTTTTTTGTGTGTTGGACTTCATCATTTCACTTCGCTTTCTTTTGTTTGGTGGTGAGCAGGTCTTGTTCTGAAAGTCTCCAGACCTTAATGAGGGAAGAGAAAGGGCAGCATAGCGTATACTTGACGGCAACGAAATAATTCTGTCGAGATGTACGCTCGGCTGAACATACGAAGTCGAACCTCACTGACCCATAAATGGTTTTTTTAAAAAAAAAACTCGCAACCCTGAAAATATAACTGATATAGAAATCACATGAGGAAGAGGTCTAATATTCAATTTGTTCTGGGTAGATATGATTTAGTACTTTTGTATAACCCAAGGGGATAGAGCTCACCCATAAAGTTGTATAAGTATTTCGGTCAGAACGGTTCTCGAGCTGCTCGCGAACCGCTCGTGTAATTATTATTCACTACAAACCGAAATTCCAGCGATTCGTGAAAAGGAACGAACAATCCACGAACCGTCAATGTTATGAGATAAAATAGATGATGGAGTCTGTGAAGATGCTCGCGAGCAGAATAAAATCGACGACGCTGATTCGATTTGAATTGTAAAATCCCTTTAGTTCGTCAAAATACCAATAAAGATAGTTCGCCAACAACGAGCCGAAACATTCGCGCAATACTCGAAAATGAAATACTCGAGCAAGAGGTAAATTATAAGATCAAAAACACTGAATAAAAAACACTGTGAACTTTAACTTAGCTTCACGAATTCCACTGCAGTTTAAGATTACTAAAATTGAAGAGTTTTTAAAATCTTACTATACTGCTTGCACTTAATATAAGAAGAAAAAAAATTAATTTAATAAATATGCAATGTTATTTAAATTACCACAAGCGGAAATGTTTGTGTATAAGCATACCTGAGTTATGCTTAGTTAGATAACATTGCTTAAGTACCTAATGCAGTCTTCCAACAAGATTCCTCATGCTTGCATAATATTTGTTAAGAAACAGATTTTTTTTTCATAATACATATATTAAACTGAATGACAGTATTCATTCAATTGCAAATGTAGCGAAAATGCTCAATTTTTTGCAACATTTTAATTTTCACCCTTTTAATCTCACACCATCCTCGAGTCTCTGAAATCTGTGTCATTTCGATACAAACAATTCCAAGATTACGGAGATGTAAATAATCAAACCATTACAAAAAAGAAACATCAATATTATTTCAACTGAAGTTATTACTTTTTATCCACTTTCATTTATCGCTCTGGTAATTTACAAGTGTCCTTTTCGATCATGCGTTTAAACAGCTTTTATTAACATAATTTTACTCAACAGAAAGTAATGAATGTTTCTCAGTAGCAATGATTGATATTTGTATATTTTCTTTAATTTAATCCGAATTAATTCATGTAGAGAAAATGGAGTTATATATATACTTATTACCCTAATTTCTTTTTTTATTTTCTGATGGGATACACGCCAGATGCAAAATATAAACTGGCACTGGATTTTATACAGATTTCTTCTGAAAAATAGTTTCATGCAAACTTTGTATTGTATTACATTTTCCTATTTACGCGTCGGAATAAAAAAAATGCATTAAAAATTCTGATTGAATAATCCGAAATAACGGTCTTGTTATTACAACGTTTTTCTGAATTTCACTTGGTGTGTGTGTGTCATCAAATTTTCGATCGTTAATTTAACCAACTTCCCATCAAGCTAGAGCTTTGAAATTTTGGGAATCGTTCGTACTCGCCTAACAATGCAATATTTAGACGTTTGCGATAAGTTTTAATTAATATTTTCTTTAATAATGCAGTTTAGCCCAATCACTTGGCGCGATTTCAAAAATTTGCTCCAAACTTGGCTGGTTTTTATTTATTATTATTATTATTTTATTTTTTGTTTAACTTAAGTCCGTAAAACGGAACAGGGTAGCCACATTTAGCAAAATATCGCTAAGTAATTCTTGTCGCCAAGGGTGGTTGGGTAAAAATGCATTCCATTCATTTAATTTACCGGATGAATTAATTAATTTTAGTTAGTTTTAACGTTTTTATGTATTTCACTTGGTGTGTATCTGTCTGTGTGTGTATCACTGTGTCATCAAGTTTTCTATCGTTAATTTAACCAACTTCCCAGCAAGCTAGAGCTCTGAAATTTTGGGAACTGTTCTTACTTGCCTAACAATGCAATATTTAGATATTTGCATCCAGTTTTAACTAATATTTCAATAATTTTTTTAATAAACTTTGCCGCCATATAAAAACGTTGTTTTTAAAAACGTTGGTTTTTAATTCGAATTATTTTCCTTTATACTTATATTTGTTTCGACTCAAAGCAACAACAACAGAAGAATGAATTATAATCAGTCTTATAAAAATGTTACTGACAAAAAATATTCTGAAGTATGATGATATTTCATAATTTGTGCAAATCCTTTCAAAATAAATCGAAGATATTTTTTTTTATTTATATATCATTGAGAAGAATCTTGTATCAAAATTTCATCCAACCTGATCCAAACCTTCTGCAAAAACTTAAAAAGCGATCTTTCATTTTCCTTTCCTTTCATGTCATTATTTAAAAAAAAAAAAACTTCTTACAAAATTAAATACAATGCCTGAATGGTTTTGGATTGTTTGCATCGTTTTTAAACTTCTGTTCGAAGACGTATATCTTCTCACAAAAGCTTTCAAAGCAGCTCCTCAGATAAGAGATTAAAAATATATATATATAAAATACATTTTATAGGTGGCTTGAAAAGTTGAAAAACTGAGACGAAACATTCATTACGCGTGAGTTTGAGTTGATATATTTTTAAGCAGGTGGTAATTTTACAACAAAAATAATGACACATAAAGTTTTACAAAACCGTCACGTGATTTAATTTCTCTGAGAGAGAGAGAGAATTACATATTTTGATTTTCGTGAGGATGTTTCCTTAATAACTATTCACAAAAGGCTTTTGCATTGAAAGGCACATAGCACATGCAAGACAGTCCTTTTCTTAACGATGATCTTCCTATATTTGTAATAATTGTGCTTGCTATTCTTCACATTGTAAAACATATTTTGATTAAAAATGTTTAACTTTTAACTCTTCTTGTTTTAAATACATATTTAATGATACTTTTGCCTTTCTGGCATATTTAATTCGTTACATTACATATATATATATATATGTGTGTGTGTGTGTATGTGTTTACACTTTTCTCAGTTTTTTATCTTTTTTGAAATGTTACTATAAGCCTTCGTAGGTTTCATATCTTTTCAGTCCGAAAAGTCTCGATTTGTGACTTTGCATTTTGCTTAATATAACCCAAGAGGATTCATTGTCATTTAAACTATCCGTCAAATTTCTCATGGTAAGATTCGAAGCACAGCCACTTCGAATCTAAAGAAGGATCCCCGAATAATACATTTAAGTGTGAAAGCGAAACGCGGGCATCACCCCTTGCTCTGTTATTAGACGCAATATTTTCTTCGGCAGTTAAAAACTCGTCGATAAGCGGTTTATCTTCTTAATGGTCCTCGGTTCGGTCCATTAATGGAAAATAACACTTACCCACTCACTCGCACTCAAAGAGAATCCAAATAAATTCTTTCATTCCATTTCTCGCCCCGCGGTTTGTGACCCCATTAAGAAGTAAACATCGGGAAAAAAACACAGCGTCACGTGTCCGTTACTGACTTCATGAGATGCACCCCAGGAATCAGTTTCTTAAGAAAAAATGAAATAACATTGGAGGTAGTTGAGTAGAAAAGAACTTTCTATCATGGGGTGTTGATAACCCTTCTGTTCCATTAGAACGGCATTTCAAGGTCCCACTCACTCGTGGTATGAACGCCCCTTCTGGAAAAAGGAGGTTTCGGCGCCTGCGCTGATAGTCTATTGATCCTCCGCGCAATCTTTCCTGATTGTCTCCACCTCTTCGAATAGTTTATGGTCACTGTAACTGTTAGGGTAGAAATCATTGCGGAGATTAACATAAAAATTCTGATCAAACTGTTTGGTTCGATTTATATTCTCAAACTACCATTTTCAAATATTTTTCCCAAGGTTTTCATTTCAATGTCGATATTTTCCCCGAGAACCCTTTCCAGAGATATTTTTCTCCTTTTTATAATTTAGTATTTTCAGAGTAAATACATTTCTTTATAAAAATAGTTTGGACATTTTCTCCTGTCCATGTAGAAATTCTTACTAACTGAAATAGTTACATACACTTAAAAAGCTTGAATGGAAATTAAAATGAATGCTGCAGATGGGAGATGCTATGTTACAATGTGAAACTTTTTCGAATTTTCATTTCCCTTTTAAAGCTGTTGGAATTGTATGACATTATACGTTCTTTTATCATTATTATACAATCAATTCAAAACTATAATTTTGAAACTTTATTTAATTTCTAAACTTTCTGCAGAATTTTTCAAAATGTGTATTTATGGTTGTTTGGATCAGTATGAATTTGACAGTGACAAAATTCTGGGAGATTGACTCTGAAAAACTTTAATTATATTGCAGTTTTATATAATTGCAAATGATTAATAAAGTATCGTTATTAATAAATACATAAAATATAAATAAACTGAAATAAGAATACTAAATAAGAATGTCTGTATCGAAATTTGAAATGAAAAATGAAACAAGCTGCTAGGTAAAAGAAAGCTTGTGAAACATAAGGATTGAGCATTTCTGTGATATTCTATAAACAGCCATTTATCATTATATGAAGAAATAAAGAAAGAGATAAAAAGAAAATTTCATCATAATATGTGCGTAAACAAATATGGAACCTTTCTATTCTATCGCATACCATGTAATTTTACATTAAGTTTCATTACCAGCAATATAATCAATATGATTTTAGAATTATATTTCAAATAGAAATTTAGAACATGGTCTTGATTTGTTTCCACCATAGTACCATATGGGAAGATGTTATTTTATATGGCAAATTTATACAACAAATTTCAATTTATTACAAAATCTTTCTAATCACGTCGTTGAATTTGCAATAAGTAAAACTTTTCTAATTTAATATAGGTTCTTATGTCAGATAATTTTACGTCCCCTTCATAATTCTTCATACGAAATATATCAGAATTTTTGCAGATGAACATGTTGACAATTTTCTATTAATTCCACCTAAAACATAGCACTTTCATGTGGAGAAGACCCCTTTATTCAAAGTGGGCGTCGTTCCTGCTGAACGACCTTTCCAAGGTAAAATCCAGAGATGGGAGTCTACATTCCGATCTCTACCCACACCCGGTCATAACATTTCGTTCTTTTTTTCACTTCTCTCATTCCCCTTTCACCATCTTCCTTCGCTCCGAAATGAACATCCCCGCCCGAGATGCCCGCTCATCTATCGCCTTTTGTTGCAGTGAACAATGGACACTGCCCGAGTCGAGCTCTGGCATTTTATTATTCTTTTTCCATAAACAGACAGCACGCGCCGATGGGATGGAAATTTATCTCTAGTTGCGCGTCACGACTTTGGTACTGACCTTTCTGGCGGAGTGGAAGTGACACAAAGAGCAGATGGAAATTGAGTTTCTGGCAAAATGGAGGTAAAAGCAAAAACAGTCTTTGGAAGACTCCATAATGGAAACGTGAATCTAGTATCACTCCTTTCTTGACCACAGTTTCACGCTTCCTTCCTTTTTTTGGTATTATGTAAATAATTGTTGAAGATACAGAATGCAAAGCAACTAATGAATGAAGTGTAAGGTCTTTTCAACACAGCATCTCAAAATGGATCGTGACCTGAAGTTAATGAACATTGAAGATATAAATATTTAATTTTTATTCACCACCGATTTATTTTTTATTAATTTCTGCATCATGGATAATTTTAACTTCTATTTGTTGAGAGTTTTAATCATGTAACATTTATGTTATGTAAGAAATCTATACCATGAGAAATCTCTTTTCAGAAAAACTCTGCAAATTCGGCTACTAATAACTTTAGCTTGACAACACCCCTAACCTTTCTCTTTTTTACAATTTCAAAATAATAATAATAATAACCTGCAAGTTTCTGTTTGATTTAATATTTAAATGACGTGTTTTATTTCGGTAATCTATAAAAACTCAGAGGATTTTAAATTTGATTTTAAATAAAAATCCTATATTTTGTATAAATATATGAGTTTAATAACTTTCTCATATTTCATAGTTATTAATTGCTAGATCACATTTATTTTACATTCTCTTCACATATTAAAAATTAAATAAATTTATTTTAAAGCAATATATTATGAAATTTACACAATGCACAATGGAATTCTGAAGAGAAACCACCTTTTTCATATCATCTCATGTAAACTCGAGTTTGAAATATTTATCGCAGAAACAATTTAAATAAATTTTTTCCAACGTGTTAACAATGCATATTTTTTAATTTTCATATTTGAAAACCCTATTCCTCAAACAATTATAGCTGAATAAGGATAATATCTATTTCACTCATCACTTTACATACATCATGTAAGGAATGCAGATCACAGATCCCAAATTTTACGATATTACTTTTAGTGAGCCCTAGTTATATTAGACGATACGTTAACTGTATCAACTAATTTTTTCTACATCTAAGTGAACTTACAACTCAATTCCGTTTTAAAAATGCATGTCTTTTCCTAAAGTTTGCTCCGTCAATTGTATGAAATACCGGAAAATGTTACATTTTTTTTTTCATTAGGGAAAAGGAACATATAAATCCTTTTTGGATTCTTCCATGTCAAGTAAATTGCTATAGATGAATGGTAAATTCTGGATTATTTAAACACAATGAAACAAATATGAAAAAAAACTTACCTCTAGTTACACGAAGGCATTCGTCCACTTCTTTAAGGAGGGTCTCGATGCAACGCTTCCTGTCTTCGGTCAGTCCGTCCGTCTCGTCAAGCGTACTTCCAACGTCGGAAGCATTGGAGGGGAGGACCGTCTTCTCTCGTATATTAATGGGACCCCGGGCATCCCAGTCAATGCTGATCTCCACCTCACGCGGAGCGACCAGCTGGTCTAAGGCCTGCAGAATATCTTCAATGGGGCGCTGTTGTAGTTTTTGTTCCTCTGATAACATTTCCATTTGCCCTTCAATGCGATCAAAAAGAGCATCGACCGCTGCTTCTACAGATCTCTGACAGTTACCACCAGATGATTCTTTGACGTCTTCCTTGGTGCCGTCCATCGCTGGCCAAAATGCGTGAGATAGATTGGATTCGTTCTTCAGTTCAGACTCTAAAATGGGAGCATTTATCGATGGGACATCATTTACCGAAAGCTCTTGTTTCATATCATCTCCATTGGAAAGTGGTACTTGAATGCTGGCGGAAACATCTGGTGCATGTAATTCGTCACCGGAAAGAGTGGGAACGGTTAAAATTGTTTCTGGCAAAATACTCGGTTTTTCTCGCTTTTGAGTTGCCATTAATGAGGGCCTGAAAATAAACGATAAATGCGATTAGCTAAATATTGATGCAAATACAGTAGTATCGCTTGCAAGGGACACCACCTCTATTTAAGGGACAATTATGTTGGTCCTGGTCCCTTTGAATAGTATGTACATTTACCTTATTAAAGGACAAAATGTCTGGTCCAGTGGGTAAACCTTATAGGGATGTTTTACTGAATATTGAATAACAAAAGAAAATTTTATAAATTTAACTATCCAGAATTGTGTTTATCTGTTGAGTCCTTTGCGTTTTCTCATATTTTGGAACTCCTGTAGAACTTTACAATTAAATTATGTAATCAAAACCATTTGCAAGAAAAAACTGCTGATTAATAGCAATCAGACCTGTACGTTTCGATCTAGTCCTCGTGAATTACATAAATCTGTTATCATTTACTCATCTTGGTACACATAAATAACAAAGTTAATTCGCAAGTAAGTTAAATCTTTAAAAATCGATTTATATTTAAACTTTAGACAGCCTTTTCTTGGGTATATATTTAAATTTAACAATTTTAATGCACTTATTATAATTTATTCGCATTCGGTATTCACAACAGATTATACATAATTCTTTTCATCCAATCAAATAAGAAAACCTTTTGGTACACTACCTTTCAAAACAAAGTAAAATTCATTCTGTATTAAAACGATTAAAAGTATACTAATAATTCGTTTCTCGCGTCTGATAACATATCTATCTGTAGTTCGAGTGAACTTAAGGAAACTCATATAAAGGAATCTGCGTAACGCATCTGCATATTTATATCGCAATATTTCTCGCCTTGTACAGGCACACCAGATCAACGAATTTCAGGCTGACCATTGTTCATTGTCCAGTGTGGGTGGTCTCATTGACAATGCTACGTGCAAGGAATCGGGATTCGTTCATTATGTCATTGCTTATCAAGGTACAGTTCAAAGAACCTGGCCTGTTTCCGATTCATCATCAGAAGCATATAGCAACTTGAAACATGGCTACCTGCGTCATATCGGCAATTAAATAGAAATAAATAATTCGAAAAAAATGTTGAAAGATATGTATTTCAAAACAAAAGAGTCATGAGCAACAACAATACATTTTATTTTTATCGATGATATCTGTGTTTAAAATATTATACGCAAAAAAGAAAAAAAAATGCCCAAGCCATTTCTTATATACTCATGATGTCAATGCATTTTAGGTTAGTTGTAATTAATAACATGTATGTGATATTAAACGATTTAATGCTTCATAGACGTAATAAAGATACAAAGTGGAAAAATATTCTGTGTTAATTTAGAAATTTAAAGGATCATATATATTGATATGTAGACCGGAAAATGTTATAATTCCGTCTCGGCGTCGAAG
This sequence comes from Nephila pilipes, assembly GCA_019974015.1. Taxonomy (NCBI): domain Eukaryota; kingdom Metazoa; phylum Arthropoda; class Arachnida; order Araneae; family Nephilidae; genus Nephila; species Nephila pilipes. Next base: position 282,442 of record BMAW01027575.1, on the reverse strand, counting down.
TGTCCTCATTGGTGTTCTTTATTAAAATGGCTACAATTAAATGGGCCAAGGTCATGAATCTAACGAATGCGAAGACATAAAACAAAAACAATTGCACTATCTTAAAAGTTAGGAGTATGTCTTCACAGATATCAAACATTTCTGGTGAGTATGTGTTGTACGAATCTTTTGAGATACATAATTAAAGCTATTTTAATTTTTTTTCTTTTTTTGCAAGACAGCAGTTAAACAAGTTTCACAGAAATTGCGTGGATCTCTTACTTTGCAAGAGGAGAAATATTTAATTTCTCAAAAATTCAAAAATGTTAAAGTGAATAAATAAAATATTTAACTTTCAAAATAAAAAAAAAAGTTTAAAAAAGCGTTTATTTTAATAAAATCGACATGCGTAATGTAAAAGGGAAATAATAAAATATTTAACTTTTGAAATAAAACAAACGCTCAAAAAAGCATTCATGTTAATTAAATCAGTATCACGTATGCGACTTTACCCTCATTTCTTAAAATGCGATCAAAATGCAATAAACTTATTTTACTTAAAGTTCTTTTCTCAAAAAGTTTTGATACAGGTTACACACATTTATAAAATTATTAATAACTTATTCATAAAATGATTGATTTGCAATCTAGTTTTAACATTGCTTTCCAAAATAAAATGCATTATTTTGAGTCTCGAATCTTTGTCAACATCCTTTACGTGCATTATTTTTTATTTGCATAAAGTACGTATCAAGCACCTTTGAATAATACATTTATTTATTTTATTATAAAATGTATAATTTGTTACAATAGAATTTTTAATATTTTTTTAATTCTAAAAATTACATCCAGTTATAATTTTGTAAGCTTTGTTGTCACTCATGATTGCATCGACATTTTCCCATCAAATTGTTTTTTTTTACGATCTGCAATTTGTTCCAATGACAATGAGTGTAATTTCGTTACGTTTTAAAGAATTATAAATTTCAACAAAGATCTCGAGATGTTTTGAGGTTCCGTTCAAGGTTTTTTTTAAAGAGAAATATATGCAACAATCCTTTTTAATTTTGCTGAAACAATTTTTTTTCAAAATAATTAATTCAATTTTCAATAGTATGTAATTGAAATTCAAATTTGCTGCTCTATTACATTATGGTAAATTAATGCTCAATCTCCATTCCAACATTCTTTGGTGTTTGAGCTCTTTAAATGCACGGATGTTTCTGTATCATTAGTCAAGATTTCCATGAGAGAAAATGATAGCGTTCTTATTCAATACAGGAAAACACATTAAGGAGATAACTGAGAGATAATCACCTAAATTTTAATCAATTACATTAACAAACGCAATCATTAGTTATTTTTATTCTATTCATGAACATTCGTCCTGTCGCAGATTCCTGAGGAATTCATGACCAGTTCTAGCTTTCTTTTTTACCTTTTGATAACTTGTTTGTCGTGTTGTGAAAGATTACCCTTTTATATTTTAGCAATTTCGACTTTGGTCTTAGCTGCAGATATAAAAGAACGTGTCATTAATCTTTGGTTTCTTCATGGTAGGGGGTCATCTCAGCCAGCTTAAGAGTTTCAATTACGGAATATTTTATTAACAATTCGTCACTAATGCGTTGACTGACTAAACACCTTGCTTTTTTTTTCAAAAAAAAAAAAAAAAATTATTGCTGAAGAATAGAAAAGGTTGTATAGGTCAAAATATTTGAACTTCATTCTTTTCTTGAATCCATAATTAACATTGAAAAAAGGTAAAAGCCCCGTTGCATCATTTTTCAACCCGTTGAAGCGAAATCCACTTATTTTTATTTTTATGGAAATTAGAGATGTCTAATGAAACATTAGATCAAATTGAATTAGGCGTTTCAACATAAAATTAATTAATTTTTGTCAAGGTTCATTTTTCCTAATCTTTGTTTATTTCCGAAATATCTTATTCCAGTGCTCTTTATTGTTATATATATATATATATATATATATATATATATATATATATATATATATATAAAGAATTAATGTCGAATAAAAGCTGCAAACTGTTTTTGTTAGTCTCGTTTATTATTTACAATTAAATTTGTTATCATTAAAACCTACATAAAAAAGTTCCCTTTATTTAACTTTGAAAATATTTACAAAAAATACTTTAAGCTACAGCAGAAATATTTCGACGAGAAATTGTTTCGGAATAAAAAGAATAAAGTAAAAGGATCTAATTTAGTTTTAATTAAATTTTCCAAGATTTAATTCAAGTCGATTATAAATTTTCCACACACACACACTTTGAGATGAACTATTATAAACACTAACAAATCCAATTACTGAAAAAATATTTACTGTCATGTATTTTCATCTTCAAATTTTTTTTCTTTATCTAAGCGGTATATAATCCGGAAAAAAAACCCAATAAAACATATCTGGTGAAAGTGGGAGAAAAATAACTACGCAGGAAAGATTTCGAAGCTTTGAAACAAAATAAATATAACAATTAAAAAAAATATTATTAATAATATATATTTGAATATAACTTTAGTTACTTTATCAAACCAAAAAAATATTTTTCAAACATAATATCACTGCAATTACTTATTACGAGTATATTATCTTTCATAATAGCGATGCAATTAATCTTACATTTGATTATGAGCAAATTCCATTCGAACTCGTTTTATTGCATTGTGCTTTTCCTTCTATTTAAAACAACAACACACGCGTGCATAATATAACTTATTTGGTAGCGCAATAAGAAGACGAAAATAACAATAACAAATACAAAAGGCACGCGCTTTCCATAATAATTAAAATCGTTAAAAAATGGGAGAAAAAGTTCAAGAGTTTCTTAAAAAACTTCAGTTAAACTGTGACCTGTTATTGTATTTATTGAAATTTGAATTTAAATGCAAATGAGTATTTCAGCTTAGGCAATGAAAAGGTCCCTAGAAATCTTTGAATGCCAAAAGAATATCATTTACTTAGTTGAAAAGCAGGTTTGCGTAGATTTCTTATCTCTTCTATTTTTCACGACGTGGTGAGCCATACTTAAAATATATTACGTATGCCAGTCTAGAAAATCGACTATACTTCACAAGAACAAAACTAGTCTTTGCATTGCCCAAAGTATAAGACATTGACACGAACTGTATAAAACACCCAGTTAGCCCGACGGAAAAAGCCCAGGCAGAATAATCTAAACATGTCTTTTTCAAAATGACAAAAATAAGAATAATAATGCCGAAAACGATAAGAGTAAAAAAAAAAAGGGGGGGGGGCTCAAGGAGCTATTGACTTTAAACGTCACCTCTTCCGATCGAAGCTGATTCTCAAGAGCGATTGCGTGTGGTCCGAGAAGCCATTCCGACTTTTAACATAGGGGGGCATGGAAGGGACCACCGGCCGTGAGAGGCACTCATAACAGTTTGCTAAATTTATTGCGCAGAGGGTGTACTTCATTAAAAGTTCTGGAATGGTGTCAGATATGGAACGAAAGGGTGCTGAGGATCAACAGCGATAAAAGATGGGCGACGCCAAAAGTTTCCTCGGTACGAAATCGTTTGCTGTAAAAGACTTCTTTCTATGAACTCTAAACAAAGAGTCTTCTTCCTCGGATGATATATACCGAAAAACATGCCCGGAGACACATTTCTGAGGCGTGCTTCAATGTCAGGAGGCCTGAGAAATGTCGCTAGTGTCAATGAAAGCGACATTTTTCTTTCGAACTGATAGTGGAGCAAATTCTAGTAGTGTCAATTAATATGCACAAACACAACGACACGCCTCGGAGCTATAAAATGCAAATGAACTGTCTAACCAAGAATTATATTGAATACTTCCTCGAAGAAAAACTCAGAAGTTGGTTGAATGCAGTGCAGAAGAGTTATTTGAGGAGAACGTGACCTTTCACCGAGTGAAAGAAACTGGAAAGAAATTTACTATCATTTTACTAGCGAAATATTTAAGTGCTAGGAATATTGTCACTGATGTGAAAACTAACGACCCCTTTTCCAGTAAAACTATCCGCTTTTTTTTAAAAAAAAGTGAGCTCAAAGGAAGAGTGACTTAGTATCACATGATATATATTTAACTTTTCCCTCTTGCACCTTTGAAATTCGGAGAAGTGTGGAAGCAAGTGTGAATGAAAAGGTCATTAGCACGATTCTCTTTACTCGAGCATCCCTAAAATTCGTAGAAGTACGCGGTAAGATGGTTATCACGAAGAAAACAGAAAATTATCGACTTCACGACAGATTAAGTTATCTTTTTAAATATACTCGCAGGTACGATATTCTGATCAGGGAAAAAAAATGCGATTAAAATATACGTGTTTTCAATCGTGTGAATAAAACTCACCAAAAATGAAAATCATCGAAATTTTATGTATAGTATATAAAAATTGTTTTCATTAGTTTGTAACACCCCAGAAGAATTTCTATCAACTGATTGCTCCATCTTTTGCGAAATGATCTGTCTCTAAATAGTCAAATAAAGTAGGAAATTAAGTTGGTTTAATATGAATCTTTGAATATTTTTCATTCAATATCTGAATTATAATACAAGTGAAATAAGTCTCTACACGCGTCTGAGATTAAATATTAAAGTTATAAAACGCAACTTTATCTTACCACTAGCCTATCTGGATCAGAGACGGTACTAAACGTATAATCTAGATCAGACTTGGTAACTCTTCAAGTACATCACTTCGGGTCATTTTCGATCCCTCTCCCACACTTGCCACTAACTTTCTTATTACATTCATCGTAGTTCATAAATGACATCATACTAATTTAATTTTTATGTATGTCACAGATCATTCTCGAGAAGAGGCTCTCAAATCGAATAACATCATATGAAAGTCCATTAATTGAAAGGAAATAGCGTAATAATTCATTAAAATATTTCAGGATTGATTTTCATAGTCATATATAAGAATAGTACACTGATTGAATAATATTTCTGAATATGAATGTGTTTTTAGAATAAAATAAGTTATATATCTCTTATATAAATTTGAATGTTAGTTTGTTTACTTGACAATAAGTTATGCAAATCCTCATGTTTGATCTTCTAGCCCCAAAAATTTTTTGGGGAGCTTCGCTGATATGTGGAAAGAGCCAAAAGCGAAAAATTTTTCAATTTTATTTGTGAGGATTTTTTTTAAAAAACCCTTCTTTTCACCATTTTTTACCATCAACAGATGGGAACAGTATCGCTAATTTAGATTTCCTTAAAAACATTTATTTTTGAATTAATTTTTTTGAAATTAATTATTTTAATTTTTTAATAATTTTCTTCAATGTTTTTAATATCTTTTTTAGTTAATAATAATGAAGATATACTTTTATATACTTTACGGGCTAGCTCTCGAACGAAATGTTGCAAAATTACAATTTTTGCACCATCGGGATAGTAAATTAATTAGCCAATTTTCTGCGAATTTTTTAACTACTTAAAAGCATCAATAATAGTACTAAAAAGCTTCATTTTCGGATTTCCTAAAATTTTTTTAAATCTTTTCATCCTAAAATGTTTGATCAAATGAAACAATATTCATGCGGTTAATGAAATGAAGGGGGAAAGAATATGGAAAACACTCTTTTTTTTAAAAAAAAAAAAAAAAAAAAAAAAGTGGAAAAGTACTAGTTAGCGGGACTTTTGTACAAATTTTTAATTGCACAACTAGTGAGAACATTTTTATCCTCTTCAATCTCGCTTAAGATTTCCACTCTTCTAAGCTTGGTTCTGGTGCATATTATGTCACGGTTTATGTGTATGTGTGCTTCTGCTTACGTTTCATAGTGTTATGCAACTGCGATGACGTTTCCGTTACAGCGTTGCTACGTTACTTTTACACAGGAAAAGAAACATTTACAGGGATTTCACCGAATACCAAGGAAAGTTTAGGCAATGATTCCCCCCTCCCAAGATTGACAAGAATTTTGGCGGTGAGAAACTTGGCGACTTTTGCAATAAAATAGATTTTCTTCAGAAATGCTCGAATGTTACGGACATTTCCTGAATTGTCTCTGTTACGTCACACCAAGCTGGAACAACTATAAATACGGAGAGATGCAAAACCGAAGTGAATCAGTCGGTATTGGGTGAATGGACTTGCTGAGGAATCTGTCGGTAGCGTGGCCGAGTGAATGAGTCGGGAAGCAGCTGCTGCTGGAAATATGTCGGTATTGCTAGAAGCTGTCCGAGTTCGTGCGAAGTATTATTTTTAAGATTGGTCCTTAGAGCTTACTAGTAAGCTGACCTTCATTGGTTGAAAATTGATCTTTCACTTCGTTATTTTATTTACTAAATCATTCTTTCCATGGAGGCTAATTTGCGGCTCACTTGAATGTACTGAAAATATTATTTAAAAATTGGTTCTCATTAAAAAAAATGATCCTTCCTTCCATTTGTACTGTTATATTTTTTAATTTACTTGTGCAAAAAAATGGGTATATCTGCTAATAACTCTATAAAAAATTACATTATTGCAAGGATGAAGAATTAAATTTCCTTATATTCAAATGAGAAATAAGAAATAATAAACACCCACCCACAAAAATGAAAAATGTAAAATCCAGAAACTTGCGACACTTCACAATCAGTTAAATACATTTCACACACGAAAAAAAAAAAACATTTAGAGGTAGATTTTAAAAATGCATTCTGCATAACCTTTTTTTTTTATTTTTCGATAGAGAATATACATCTTTAATTGGTCTTTTATAATTTTTTTTAGATTTTTAAATCCAATTATCCATTTGCTTAAAAATTCTGTAATTTTTCTCAATTTCAATGCATTAAACATTGGAATGATCTTTTCAAATATTGTTTAAAGTTCAAGGCTTAATTGTTGGCTGTACCCTCTTCCTTATTTCATTCATGCGAATGGAAATAATAATCTAACTTTAAACATTTTTTATTTCATGATTTCCATTCACTTCTGGTAAAACAATCCCATAAGAACATTCCTATGTTTTTTTTTTGCAACATTATACTTCCGCTTACTTCCTGTATATGTATTGTGCTACAGTGGGTAAATTTTGGTAAACGTGGAATTACTGCTTAAAGAATCATTAAACACACACTCTTTAGATACGAGAGTCTAACGATATTTTGATCGTGTGAAAAAACTGAACTCTTGAAGTTCTGCTTTTGCGTAATCATTTAATAATTGCAAAATAACCCTGGAAGATTAATTCTGACGTTTTTTCCCGATCGTGATAAAATCATTATATATATCATCGCAGGTCCTCTTTCAAAGGAGGACATTTACTGTGCCCAAACCTTTTCGCGACGCATTGGAATAGTCAGTATCAAAGTCGAATAAAAGTAATACTATGGAATATAAATTTTCCGATACTACAAAGTATTTGGATACTTAGTAGCGAGGCTCTAGAGCTTCAGATAACTGTCTGCCAAAATTTCATCATTTGCTTGTTATATCAAAAAGTATGTGCATGTGAAATTTCATTGACATCAGATATCTCATACTTTGGGCGTCATTATTTTATCTTAGAAGAAAAGTGTAAAATGTAACTTGTTAGTTGTAAATAAGAAGAGGAAAAGATGTATAGACAAAATAATATCTATGACAGGAGCCAAACACAAATACTTCTTTAAAATTAAAACTGGGGTAAAATAATATATGCGCTTTCGCAATTTGAATCAGTTACTTTAATTTGTGTGATCTAGAAATTATTTCACAACAGAACTTTTATCCCTTAATGAATACGGTGCAGTGCATAGTAACACAACACACACACAGATATATATATATATATATATATATATATATACATGTATATGTATATATATATGTATATACATGTATATATATGTATATATATACATGTATATATATGTATATATACATGTATATGTATATATATATATACATGTATATGTATATATATGTATATAACACATCGATCAATAACTCCCGAGACTAACCCAGAGATGGCGCTCGTAGTAAACCAGTAACCAGTCTTTCTAGAGTACTATCCTTTGCTTGAAACGTGTCAAAATTTTAAGTCGATCGGACCAGGAAAAAGGTTTTTTAAAGTGAAGTGAAAAAGGTTTTTTCCAAGTGGGTGCCGCGATTGCTTTCGATGGAACAAAAACAGCAACGAGTCGATGATTCAGAAAGCTGTTTATCGCTATTTACTCGCAACAAAAAAGATTTCTTGAAAAATAAATAGATTTGGAAAAGCGTTGGAACGATTGTATCACCCTAAAAGGTGATTAACAAAAGGGGTTATGTTGATGAATAAAAAAAAAATTTGCAAAAAAAATGTTGTTTTCAATGTTAGACTCGGGAGTTATTGATCGATGCGATATATATATATTGATCGATGATATATATATATATATATATATATATATATATATATATATATATTTATATATCATTTCATATATATGTATATATATATAATGATATATATATATATGTATATATATATATATATATGCATATATATATAGCATATCAGTAGCACACATGCCTAGCTGGAAGGACATTTTGGGATCATAGCGCCCACATTACGTGCTGCCTGACCTCACCCATCGACTCCTCCGTTTGGAGTGGGCGCCGCAGCACGACTGGACTGCAAGACTGAAACCAAGCTCTCTATGCGACAGAACCGATTCAATCTCAGCAATGATGACAATCATGTTCGTGTGTGGAGACCCCGTGGTGAATGCCTCAATCCTGCCTTTGCTTTACAGCGACACACCAATCTCACAGCTGGTGTGATGGTATGAGGTGCCATTACCTACAATACACGGTCATCCCTAGTATTGATCTGTGGCTCCGTGACAGCCCAGCGGTATGTCCATAACATCCTGCAACTACATGTATCGCCACTCATGCATCGGCTCCCAGGAGCCCTTTTTCAACAAGACAATGCTTGGCTTCACACGGCAAGGGTGTCACAAGACTGTCTCCGCACTGTTACTACTCTTCCTTGGCTTGCCTGATCCCCAGATTTGTCTCCAATCGAGCATATCTGGGATCCTTTGGGACAGCGAGTTGGGTCTTCCACGAGTTTGAACGAACTAGAGGCAAGGTTACAGCAAATATGGAACGAAATGTCTCAAGTCATCATACAGAACTTGTATGCCTCAATGCCCGATCGTATCGCATTCCCGATTGTACCCGATCGTATTGTGCATTCGCGCTACAGGGGGTTCAACAGGGTATTAAATCATCAGTTCTTTTGCCTTTTTCTCTGAAATAAATGATCCTTTTACTTTGATTTTCTAATCATTTACTTATATCAATGTAGTCTTTACGTATGTAAAATATCGTTTCATTTTGACGATTCCTTCTAGGTGCGCTAATTTTTTTGTCCATGAGTGTATATATATATATATATATATATATATATATATGCATATATTTTTTTTATATTTTAAACCTCTTTTAATAAAATAAAAAAAATTAATAGGATAATCAGCTTTGCACAGGTAACAAAAATTATTTAAGCTAATTTGAAAATTGATGGGTGAATTAACTGATTTGGAATTTCTCAGAAAATTATTATATAACATATTTCAGAAATATTTAAACTTAAATTACTGTCAAAAGAAGGCTCTTTATTTATATGGAAACAGTATTTATCTCTCTTGTCATAAATATTACTAATGATCCCATTATTAACAATTTTTAAATTAACAAATAAGAAATCTGTTTCATGAGAATTTTCATTAGTTTTAATCAAATTTAAAAGTAAAGAATTCTAGGATAAATCAGGTAAAATATTTTTATTAGAATTAATTTGAAAAACAATAAGATCATCAATATATCTAAATAATTTGTAATTATTATCTCTTAAATTTATATTAAAAAATGTTGATAAATATTAGCTTAACTATTACTAGTTGGACCCCCTTGTAGTTGTTCTTTTATTTGTTTTAATAATTTTTTATCATCATAACTAATATAGTTTTTAGTACAATATTAATAATATATTTAAATTTTTCATAAGATATATCTATTCATTTTTAATTTTTTATAACTAGCCAAAATAACCTTAATTAATTTATCCAAATCTATGGAATTAAACAAATCTTCAAAATCATAATTACAGAGTAAATTTCTTTATCTTTTATATAATTAATAATTTCATAACTATTTTTAATAATAGGAATTTTATCAAAACCGTCAATAGTATTCTGTAAAATCTTCTGTAAAATTTTTCCAGCTAATTATTTGAACCATTTGTCACAATTCGAAATATAGGAGTTAGAAATAATCGAGAAAATTTTATCAAATTCAAAGCATAGCCTATTTTTTACACAAAGCATTAGTTCTATTAGTTATTTCTCTGTCACTATTATTAACATTTATAAAGACATTATTACTAATTAAATGCTTATACGTCAAATCAACATAACGTTTTTTACAAATAATCGCATAATTTCCCGGTACCTTATCAATATAACAAATAATGAATTCATCTTGCAACTTTTTAACAGAACTTTTTAAATCTCAAATCTTAGTTCTATCCTTTATCTTTAAAGTATTTCAATTTTTCATTAATAAAAAAATTCATAATCTTCAAAAACTTCAATAGGTAAATTGTAGTTTATATATATGTATATATATATATATATATATATATATATATATATATATATATATAT
>BMAW01027575.1:235103-271803 GCA_019974015.1 Nephila pilipes | reverse complement strand
TATATATATATATATATATATATATATATATATATATATATATATATATATGTGTGTGTGTGTGTGTGTGTGTGTGTGTGTGTGTATTAATGGTACAATTTTTTTAAAATTTTATTTTATTTCTTTTGGATGAATTGTATTAGCTTCCGTTTTTAATAAATCTATAATTGAATTTCTTTATTTATGGTTTTTTGATTTTCTTGTTCTATATTATTTTTACTATGCCTTTAAAGGCTGTACAGTAGTTAAAACAGTTGTAATTTTTAATTAATGATCTATAATAGTATTAAATTAATTTTATTTGTTTAATAGTATTTGTAAGTAAAGTTTGACTTATTTTCATACGAATATATTTTTTTTATTTGTAACTTAAAATATTTTTCATTGGAGTCTTAGTTAATGTAATAATGTAATGATTTTTTCATAACAATCAGATAGGACAATATTTAGAAAGACATACATACATACTGTTTAGAAGTTAATATGTTTTTTACCATATGCTCAATAGACATTTTTTTGTTAATTCGATTCATTTATATCAAAAAACTAATAAAAGCATGCACAAGAAACAATTTTGGAACTGAGACTCAAAAGCCCAAATCACTGGTCACATAAAGACAGATACTCTGTTACCAGGTTACTCCTTAATTGGAAATAATCCCAAGTATGACTGAAGAAACCAGTAATTCCAGCAACTATATTATTAAAGAAGTAGTAACGTGAAAATTGACAAAGAGAGAGAGAGAGAGGAAAAGTCAGGAAACTTGTTGAGAAATTAGTCTTAAAATTAGTGCTCTCATTTGCTTCACTTCTGCTCAAGTGGTTTAACCAGATAAGCTTCATTTTTCATTCTCACTAAAATGTACACAAATCAATGAATAACACACAGAGAATGACTTCTATTCTCATTTCAAAGGTTTCATTTTAGTTTGCTGTCCGGTATTATTAACAGGAAATGTCCTTGTTTAAAATAAGGCATATTTTTACTTCCGCCTTAACATGTCCCTCATCATGACTTCAGACTTTTGTTTTCCTCCGTATAACACAGCTTTAGTAAAAAAAAAATTCACACAAAAAATTCATACGGTAAAAGTGGGTCCGATTCTTAATAACACTTTATTATGTAGTGCAAATGATAAGCATTTAATGTGGGTTAAGTATTAAGACCCTTAAAAATATGAGTAATATTCAAGGTAATAACTATTAGTCTTAGTACTCGTGAGACAGAGAGACGCTTTAAAACGATTATTCAACGGTACTGATACGCTATTTTTATTTTGTGAAATATGATAATTATTTTTTGGCTGGTTTGGAAAGATTTTGTTTCCTTGCTATAGGTCTGTTTTCTTATAATCATAATAGTAATTATTCATTGTGTGAAAATCATTCAAAATTACAATTACCACTCATTATTAAAATTACATCTCTCATCGTGCCTATTTTAACTGTAAACAATTACTAACATTAGCTCGTGCTTATTCGATTCTCGAAGAATAATTTTATGAGAAACTTTAACACTTAAATGTATATTGCGATGAACAAATGCTAAAAATTTCTAAAATATTGCATCAAACTAGTAGGAAATAATAACAGTGACACATGAAGTATATTATGCTGGAATGTGTTTGATCGTCTTGTAATTTCATGGAAAGTTTTTATTATTCCATAGCAGGATATTTCCCTACGTTCCAGTTGCACAATTTTAAATTTAATTTCCTTTCAAGCAATGATATGTTGTTATTTTAATAATAATTTTTAAATTCTTATGTCATGATATTTTTTTTAGAAAACAAATAGTGCGGTGCGTAATAGGCGCAAATTACAGTTCTCGTTGCATTGTGGGAAGATTTTACCTTGAACTTCACTGCTGGTTTACGCTTTCATAATTGAAAGTAAGTGCTTTAAGTAATATTTCTGACGAATATATCACTTCGGATATTTCAAAAAATACATTGTGTAATTATTCAATAGAAATTTTTATAACACTGAAATATATATATATATATATATATATATCTTTACCCTTCTAATTTTTTTAATATTATGACTGATAAGAATTTTTGAAGCTCTCTTGCTAGGTAAGTATTTCGTAAATCCTGTCCAAAAATTTTGAAAATTATCAAAGCGTTGTCAAATTGAGACAAAGAACTTACTACTACAAATCTTAAAACAAGCACGCTATTATTATATGTATGTGTGATTATTAAAAAGAAGAACAATGAACTGCGGTGTTTGACCTTAATTTTCTTAATTTTTTACTGAGATCTTAGAAAGGAAGACTCACATAAGAAGTAAGAACTTGAAGTTTTTTTTTTATTTAGTTAGATTTCCCCCATTCACAGTTTAAGAAATGAAACAGCATCAATCCACACATAAACAGAATAATTTAACAGAAAAATGTTCAGTATGAGAATTAACCGAAATTCATGAAGTCAGATATAGTCCTAAGCCAAAATTGTTGCAATAGTAAACATCGCAATCGCATAAACTTTAATGGTGGTTGATGGTTATTACTCTTTAAAAAGTAGCGCAATTCCTAACAATCATCTCTTCTGTCAATTGCGTTAGGGATCACCGATGTGTATTCTTAACAAGAAAATTGGTTTTCAAAAAGAAATAGAATCGATAGAACAGAACGAAATTAAAAAAAAATCGGAAACTAAAAATGAGAGCTAAGCTTACAATATAAAGTCACAGTATCCGATCTTTGACTTTTTGCATAGTTCTTTCTGAACACCAAAGAATTCAATACACAAATAGAAGCATGTTCTCCAAATCAAACGGAAATTTTACCACTATGAGCTGCTGTCTTTAAACCGCGTCAAAACAAAATTGACCCTGATTTTATTGGTTAGTTTTGATTCAAATCGCGTTGAATTGTCACAGACGACGAATTCCATTATACATTGGATTCACCATTACGAGTATTCACAGCAACAATTAAAACAAAGGGTTCCTTCCGGTAAATTGAAGCGACCGTTTCTTGGGATACGAAGGGATCCATACTCATGGACTTCTTAGAAAAAAGAAACACGATCTTTGGACAATACAACGGTGAGCTACCCCAATTTCATTTTCATTCTGAATACCCTATTTCCCATTTCTAACACGAGTGAAACGCCATCGTAAAACGTATTAACTTAGACATCTTTTTCGGGATCGGCCAGTGAGACTTCTATTATAATTTTTGAGGGGTATTTTTACATATTTATTTGTATCGAATAATAGAAGAAATGGATGATTCATAAATCAATTATGACTTAGCATTTTTAGAACTCATTGTAATACATTTACTTATTTGGCAACATATTTGACCGATGATCTGACAACAGGATTCTAACATAATGCCCGATTTCTTATATTTTATTCTTCGTTTATAAACCTACAGACACATTTATGTTTATGCAGCCAATATTACATACATCGGGAAATGTAACAGCAGTTCCCCACATACGTCCATAAACCTACTTATTAAAACATACATAATACTTTTACTCTATTATTAATAACGAATGGGAAAACATGCCGAAGAAAGTACGAGCCGATGAGCAATGCAAATGATAACTTAGAGGATTTTGACCTAGAACACTCCTCCGGAAAAAAAGGCGCATTCATTTTTCAAAAATGTAGTCAGTTTTATCCTCGGAATGAATGAGCAGAGCGGGTGACTGGCCTGCATCAACACCCACAGTTCAGACGTGATCGAAATGAAGACAAATCGAGGAAAAATCCAATATGCAATCTAACCACTTTAGGTATGCATGCTACTCTTTCCATATTTCATTTTTATGGAAGTCTTTGAGATGTAAACTTGATACTTTCTGAGTCAAAATACATGAAAAGAGAGGAGGCATTGAGTAACACTTTATATAAGGGTAAAGTATCTAAATTGTATTATTACAACCTGTACACCTGTTACATCAGTTTCATGTTTGTTCGATGGCATAATTTTATTTCGAAATTTGCGTCTGTTTAAAACAGCTTAAATATACACAGGGCCCGTTAAAAAGTTTTAAAGATATTGTAACTTGCAACTCTGAATGATACCTTTCGAAAATCAAAAATGTAAAAACTTGCAGAGCATCAAAAAATTATTCTGAATCACATTGGAGAAGAAAATGTCGTATTTGTAATAAATGTTTATTGTGTTTGCTGTCTCTCTCAATGATAAAATTTTAAAAATTTGCATTTTACTAAATTAACAATTACAAATGTTTATTAAAATATTTACAATGGAAAACTCCTGGTAAATGTAATTAATGAACACACACACACACACACATATATAATGTTAATGCAAGCATTAACAAAACTCATCTGCTATTAACCGAGAAACTACATTCTAATGATTGGTTGATTTAACGAAGCAAAAATATTTATCTGTTTTACAAATTGATTTTTTTAAAAAAACCTTGATACGAAGACAAATAATTATAAAAATGTATCAAAACTTCTTCACATTATTAATAAATGTTATCATGAATAAATTTAAAACTCAAAAAAAATCTTTACAAAAAAAAATCCAAAAGTAAGCCTCCAAGTTGCTGGTAAAATTTTAATAAAATTTTTTAAAAAAATTAACAAAACCAATATTTATGAAAAGAGATATTACGGATGAAAACTATTTTTTATAAAGAATATAATTATATATATACAAAACAACCCCCATCTTTATATATTTTGAATTTATCTTAATCATTTTTAAATGTTCATTAATAAAATAGGAACATTTGCGTTAATGCAACTTGTGAAAAACTTCTTACAGTTATTATTTTTAGAATAGAACAACTAAGTGAATTATTTCTTCTAATATTATAATTAAATATAGCATTTCTAAAAATAGAAATATATAAATAGTTACTCCAGAAAGGTTCCTTATTAATATGAAATTTAAAGCCGTCTCTCATGTCATAAATATTCTACAGTCTTACTATTTACAATTTTTTATTGCATGTATAAAAATTCTATTTCTTATTTACTATTATTAGTTTGAATTAGATTTAAATACGTAGGGTGAAAAGATAAGTTTATCTTCAGTAGGCTGATTATAATTTAAAACAAGTAGATCATCTACATATCTATAAATAATTAAATTACCTATATCGATATAATTATGTTCATAATAATGTAAGTAAATATTCACCAAACCATTACTCGTGGGTCCTCTTTGTGCGGATTACTTTTAGATATTTAAATTTATAGTTATAGTTAAAAAAAGTTTTCTTTAAGTACATTAAAACTAAAAACTATTAAACTAAAGAATTAAATTTATCTTGAGGAATAAAATCATTGATATTTTATTTCTTATAAATAATTAATAGTATCTTTTCTACATTATACATGTCTCCGAATTAAAGAGGTCTTCAAAGTAATAATTATGTATATCAATAAATATTTGTATTTTATTTTCCTAATACATCCAAACTATTTTCAATGATAGCAGTTTTATTAAAAATAATTCACCAACTGTAGTAAAGTAAGTTTTATATCCATTAGCGACAACTTATTTAAATTTAACTGGATCCTTATGAAATTTTAGAGCAATGAAGATCTGAGGAAATGTAATTTTATTTATTTAAAATCAAGTTTTTTTTTTATAAAGGAATGCAATTCTATTATTAATTTCTTGGTCACAGATATATATATATCTGTGTGTGTTTATCAATTTTCCACTTTTAATCTAACTCTATCTGAAGCTCTTCGTAACTCTGTTTCTCATATTATATGGATTTAATGTAGAGGCATAAAAATTAAAGCAATTAGAGCTTTGGAATATTTTTTACTATTACGCTATTGACAAACACACATTCAAAATATTGCACTAATGTGAGTATATGATCTATTATTATAGATCATATACTCACATTCAGAAAATGGACCCAATCCCATCAACATTTCAACAGGAATTCCAAATTTAGTGAAGAGCGGTGTTTTCATGATAGAATGACTTTCTTGAAGAATTAGTGCTGATGTTACAATTTGGCAGCAAAATTTACTTATATGAAACACATACACGTTTAGAATAATAATAATAAAAAAAAAAGAATATGAAATGAACTGAAATAAACATTCGATTCATAATTAAAAGTTATTTGTATGATGGAAATAACCGGAAATTATGTAAGAAATAATACCCGTACGTAAAAAAATTCCGAATTCGTTAACTTTCTTGTGAATAAAGCCGGCGGATATTGAAAAGAATGAAAAGGTCAAAGCTTCCGTTGTTTATTTTTGTCATTCATGCAACATTCTTTTGTTTTTGATGACTTCCGAAAGAAGTAAGAAGTAATAATAGTTTCCACATGATATAATAATTATAGTTTCAGTGACAAACAAAAACAGCGTTAATTAATTAAAAATAATAAATTGAAAATCCAAAGAGTAAATAATGAAAAATAACTTGGTTTTTTCAAACTGAAATTATGAAAAAACAACCAATTTTCTTCCTCGAATTCATAGGTTATTCACCTTTTCATTATTATCAACTATTAAAAAATAAATAATGCCTTTAAAGAAACAATTTATAGTTTTTTTAAAATCCTGAACAATCATTAGTTGATTTAGTTACCATATTTTAATATTAACATCAAGAATAAAATAAATCAAATCTTTTAAATACATGTTTTTTTCATCATCTGAGACCAATAACTCTATAAACAATAGATTCACATATTAAATGTTCTTAATTTACAGATTGTTATATATAACATGTTACATTGTTATCATGATTTATTAATACATAAAGTTACGAAAATAAGATCAATAACCCCTTTAATGAAAATACAGGAAAAATAACATGCTTTCGTTATAATACATACTTCAAAATTTCTTCATACACAATCAAAATGATATTTTTACTCAAGAAAAAAAAAAGAAAATTATATATCTTTTTAGACGACTACATTGATTCTATTAATTAAAATTAAAATTATAAACAGTAAAAATATGAACACCCAATAATTTTGCTGTAGTGTATTATTTACTAGAGAATAATATTGTATTCATTTATCAATAGCGTCCTGTACCGGTTATATTTTGACAAAATTTGAAAAGAAAAAAAATTCTAGACAATATTTTAAAGTCTGTTTACTTTTTGAATTTCTTTTTCTTAATGTCTTAGATCTGCCTAGATTGAAATTAAGGACAATGAAGTCGAGAATAGGAGAAAATGAATTAAAAAGTATATTAATATAATAATACTTAATAATATTTTAATTCAGTTTAACTAAACACATGTTATTGAATAATAATAAATGTAATTTAATATAATAATATTAAGCTACATTTTAATATTATTAATGTTTTGGAAACACTGAGTTATTGAATTTAGTTCCTTAGGTTTGTTAATCAGGTGTGTGAATACTCATTATCATTTTTATGTAACATTAAAAATAATTTGATTGCTTGGAATTTATGGCACTGAATCCTCGTAGGATATATGGCACCAAATGTTGGATATATGGCATGGATAGTTTTTTTGCCCGATAAAAGTTGTCTAAAACTAAATTGTTGCTTACGAGTAATAAAAACTTTGTAGAAGATTTAATTATAAATTGAAATTGAAGAGACAAATGTTGTCTCCATAAGTCTAAGAAAGGCCGAAAACAGTCCTCGTACAAGTTTTTGATGGGAGTTGTTCGGAATGCCCCAGAACAAAATCGTAAAACAATATGGTGTATAATGTTCAGTGTGCATAAAATTGATTTCGGATCTGAACCATTTACTACGCAACCGTAATTCAAATTTGATTACATGAGTTAAGGCATATTTGTGACAGGAAAGTGCGATCAGATCCTCATGAAGTAAATAATTGAATATTTAAGAGTCATTTATTTTTCACATCATTTCCGTAGTTTTATATCTGAGAGCGAAACGTTAATTTTTGATCAGTAATATGCCTTAAAAATTTAATTTCGTCAACGACGTTGATTAAAATTTTATTGGAATAGATTCCAGGATCAGGAAGAAGTTTCCTTGAAATGATGATAAATTTGATAATGAAAAATGTAACACTCAAAACACTCTCTGGTGGTATCGCTTCGTCTTAAATTAAATCGTTAGATAAGTTCTTGCCCACCTTTACATTAAAATATCTACTTTCTAAAACTTTTTGGATAAAAATTGGCAGGTTCTCCCTTTAGTCGTAATCGTATAAATCTTTAAGAATTTTACACTTCTAAGAACGATTACAGTCCTTCGCAATGTCGAAAAAAATAGAGACAAGGTATTTATTTTGAATGCAGGTATCTCTTACCTGCCTGTGTCTCCAAAGTGACTAGGTTTTCTACAGTTGATATGCTTCGTTCAAATCCACTTTGAAATGGTGAAAAAGTAGTATTTTTCTCTAAATTGTGCATAACTTGGAGTTCACTATTTTTCCAGTCTTTTACACAGGCTACTTGTGTGGGCTGTAGGTCAATAATTCGTTGCATCTCTACCAGAGCTTAAAATAAGAATAATGATTGCATATTTCCATGAACGAGGAAAAGTATACTTCTTCCCGAACTTGTTACAAAATTTTAAAAAATTAATTAAGAAATTCTCCGACAATTGTTCAGTGAGATTGTATGTGATGTTATCAAGTCCTGGAGATGATTTATGTGCATGAGAAATAGAATTTTGTAGTTCATGAGAAGGAAAACCACTATTACAAATCAAATTATGTTTTGTTACAAAATCAATTTTATTCTTTTCAGCTGCAGCTTTTATTTTTTCGAAACTCTCGAAGTAATTTTCTGAATTTTAATATAGGAGAAAGAGTGTTTTGCTCTATTGGTGTTTTTAATTTCTTTCGGAGATAAAATAGTTTGGTTTCTGCATTCAAAAATTGGAATTGTCTACTTATACACACTCAAGAAATATGTTTAACTCAGCCCCATAACTGTTTACTAGTAATACTATTATTTATGTTTTCAGTATACTTTGTTTGAGGCTGCTTTTGACTTGGTTGTCGGATTTCCAAAAAATTGTTTTCTGTTGCTTGTATGAAAAAAAATTTGCAATACCTTTTAAAAATATTTCATGATTTCCTCTAATTTTTATGAGCGTCTCTATATTTCTTGTTCCACCATAGTTTTTAGAATTTTTTTTTTGGAAGGAGGGGGGTTGGAAACTTTTTATGGATGCATTAGCGCTTTCAATGATTATATTTCTGACATTCTCTGTAACCTCAACATACCATAAGAAATTATAATTTCCTTGATGAGATTTACAAGGAATGAAAAAAGTGACCAGTTAGCTGCTTCATAAACATATTTATCGCAGTTTATGGAATTGGCGGAGGAGATTTGTACGATCTAATATAATTAGAAAATGATCACTGTTGTATAAACAGTAATCCGTTTCGAATTTCCAAACCGGTAAAATGGAAGGAGAACAAATAATCAAATTTACCGAGTGAAACGTCCTTGTGGGTGATTGGAAGTAAGGCAGCTGGGTTTTTTTTTTTAAAGAAGACACAGGTTATTGTTTGAAATGATCTTTTCTATTTGTGTTCCTCTTTGGTTTTTTTCTATTGCACCAAAGACTATCGAAGTTATTAAAGTTCCCGAGCACAATAAAAAGCATGGCGAGCGGATTGATGACGTTGTTGATTGGTGTGATGCCAATGTGGGTGTTTGGAGGCAGGTATAAAGTACAGACATTAATATGTTTGGATATGTTTTCTGACAGAAATGTCTTGAAGTATGGTTTGTAAATAGATTTGAGAGATGGGGATAGCGTGGGATGTTAACAATGCGATACCCCACTCGCCTTTTGTGTAATATTTTCTCTTCTAAATATGCTGTGCTGGTGAATATTTGTTATGTCTTATCTGATAAACATGTTTCTAGGAGGGCAAATAACAGTTGGACTATGTTTGTTAATATATTCTTCACACACACAATTTCGAAATCTTATTTTTATATCCTCGTCAATTTCAGGAAATCAAGGAAGTCGTGGTAAGGAAAAAAAAATCAAATCCTCTAATTCGGAGATGACAAATAAATATTATCATCCGTGGACATTTGATTTTTGCGCGGTGTGTAAATTTTGAGAGCATCCTCATCAAATTTAGATTTATTATTAGTACTTTTTATTAGTTTTTGAAAAAAATCAGTATTGCATTTCATTGGGGAATTCTTTTTGACAATACGGAACTTTTTTTTTATATCTATTATTTGTTTTTGGTGTTGTGGTGTTTATTTGAAGGTGTATCTGCAAGAGTATGCAGGATGGTTGCCTTTGCAATTTGGACAGATGGGTTACGTCCTTGATAGGATAGTTTTTGCTTTCGCGTCCTATGATTGAACATCGGGCACAAGTTTGTTGATCATGACAAGCTAGAATAGAATGACCAAATCTTTGGCTTTTGAAACAGTGCAAAGGGTTGGGTATATGGTTGAATGGAGCAATTTAGGTATGCTATTTTGATTGATTTAAGCAAAGTGGGGCTATTGAAAGTGAGGATTAAATATTTCGCACTTATTTATCTGACCGTCGAGATGGATTATTATTCACCGGATGTTACAAACTTTTTAATCTTTTAAAATTTCTAGAATATCATTTTCTGTATTAAAGAGAAGTTCAGATTCCGATATAACACTATGCAATGAATTTAATAAGTAATGAGATATGACTGTAATTATATAGGTGTCTATATATTTAAAATTTAATATCATTTCAGCCTGTTTAGAAACTGATATTTCTAATATTTTCTGTATTTTGTTTTTTGGCAATTTTAACTTCTCCTACCAGTCCAATTCTTTTTAACTAAAAAAAAATTAAAATTATTTATGTTGTCGGATAATTCACAGTTTTTATATTTTGTTTATTGGAGATGTAGTAATTTGATCTGCCATACATTGCTACCCATGAGAAAAACGGCCAGCCTAAGAGTTAGATCTGCAACTGTCAATCGCAAGAGACAAACCTGAATTAATTAAGTTTACCTCCATACCACTTTTAAAACAGATTCCTTCCAGTTCGATCGGGGCCCTTGTCATGGCCCCGTCAATCTACCCTCTTCTGAAATGCCAATGAGTAACTACCGGCGAATTCTTCAAAACTGTACAATGGGTAGTGGCCCCCCCCCCTCAGAACATGCCCAGGTCAGAGCGCAGGTCCAAGACCGAAGACATGGAAGATTTCTCACCATCTAGTCATCCGCTACCAAAGCACTCAACCTCTAGGACGTTTTCTTCTTCTTTTTGGCTGGACGTTTCTCAAAACCGTCACCAGTGGCGTATACAACTTTACTACCGCAGACGCTTCCCTACCTAGGGTCTTTTCCCATGCCCAAATAGTTTCCCTTGCAGCATCGTCATACGAGAAAGATTTTGGGACCCTTATGGTCAGAGCTAGACATGCAAGAGATCGGTATTGATGAACGGCCGGCCTGTTAGTTACACAGGATATTCAAAACTTTTTTCATTTAATTTTTTCTTTTTCTTAATTTTTCTTCTTTAGTTTTTCCAGATTTATACAGAACAGTTGAAAAAAAAAAAAAAAAAAAAAAAAAAAACTGATGATAATACAATAAGTGGTTAAAAAATACTACATATGTACATTTTTACACGAAAGCATACGCGAAAACTCTTCCAAAATAAAATAAAAGACCGATAAAATGTAAGAAAGGAGGAGAAAAGGGAGAAAGACTCTTAGGATCCTTCGGTTGTCAGATGTTTGAATTCATTTAAAGGAAATGAACCACCTAAGGGCTAGAATAATGTGAATACATGCTTTATCTTATGGAATATTATATATTTTGTGTAAGAAATTCGTTACATGATGAAATTTTTTTTCTAAATGAATGATATTGTTATTGGATTCATTTTCAATACATTTGTAATGCTTAGTAAGCATATTAGAAATATAGAATATTATTATATTTTTTTTTTGCTTATGCGTCAAAAAAATGCCCCACATTGAAGTAGAAAATTTTTTCCAGTATAAAGGAAAATGGCTAATTTTATTCATGCTTCACTCCAAGCTTTCAGTAAATCTACCTAGAATTTAACATTTAAATATTATTGCCAATTTAGTTATATTTAAACAAGTTAAAAAAATCCCCTTTTGAACAGGTTCTAACGATACTTAATTAAACAAGGAATGATTGTTTAAAAGGCGTTGAATAACGTATGAATTTTAACTGCATATGCATTTGCAATATAATAATACTAAATATATATATATAAAATACTTCAATTAGTATTAAATTAAGAAATTAAATATCATCTAGAATCTATTACGAGATATTCATTCGAAAAGTCAAAACAAAAAATATACATATTGAGGTAATTTTTGTATAATTAAGATATATTTTCGAAAATATGAATCGCTCAAAATGTTTCTACAAATATAAATTAACTTTTTTTTTCATACATTTTTTTTACCGTGTTTTCGACTCAGTTTTAAAATTCCACTTTATTTTTTTCACCATTCCTTTACTTTTCCCTTTTCTTTGTTTAAATTAAAGTTCGTCAATGACTTCTTAAGAATTTTGTTTAGTATTTAAAATACTTTGCAGAACGATTCCATACAAACCGCTCGTTTTTTAAAATAATAGATCATTACCAGGCTGGTATAGCTCATATTTAAAAAAAGATTTTTTAATATTATTCTAAAATAAAATTTTAACTGCGTATATTAGTTTCTTTATAATTTTCAATTCGTGAGAATATTTTATTTATTGTAATGAAGGGAAGCAAACATATTCATATCTCAAAAGTTCTTTTCTAATTCATTTCTGTACAAAAAATCTCTGACTACGACTTGTTAAATAAATAATCGAGAAAATAATAAATTCCATGAAATTCCAATTTCATTTGAAAATATTTTACCTATCTCATTCTCTCATTTTACTTATCTCGTTCGTGCCAAGCAAAAAAATTTACTCTTTCTATTCGTCGTATTTATTTTCCAATACGAAATTTCTCACGACTTCCAATATTTCAAAGTAATAATAAAAAAACATGCATATCAAAATAGAAAATAGGGGGGGGGGGAAGGAAAAATTCTTTCAAGAATCTTGAAATCTTTTATGTTCTTTTATATGCATAGACTGATGAGTTCATCCGAAACCTTTTTATAATTAAAATATTGTGCTCTTTTGTGATTTGATAGATCGATTTTGGACACACAAAAAAAAAAAAACCCATGTGCGTCCGGTGCTTTTGCACGGCCATGCTCCACATCAGTTTTCGTGCTAAAGAAGAAAAAAAAAATTGAACGCGTTCCTGTTTTTGATTCTTTTGACAAGATTCAAAGGTCAGTACGATAACATTTTCGTTCTTCGCCTCATTTCATGTCTCGCCAAAACAAAAGCAAATTCTTCTAAAAAAGTACTTGTCACGAATGATCGATCGAACCCGATTCCTTTTTTCCACTGTCCATTCTATATCCTTTCAGGAGGATTTGTTAAACACGAAGAAATTTATTGATTATTTAAATGAAGACATCGTATACGAGTCTCGTCCATTGATAGAATGTCCGTTGGTTGACGGATTCCAAGACTAGAGTATTCAGACAAGTTAATTGAGAAGTTCCAAGAGAGAATGCTTTTTCAAAAAGTTCCGATCGTTCATGTAGTGATAAAAAGTTAGGTACTTGAACCAAAGCATTCTAAGAATAGAGAAAAGGAGGGTATTTTCCACCGAAAACAACAACAGTTGAGGTCAGTAATCTTCAATCAAATTAATTGTCTGAGGGGAAATAACGATCTTTTTAAATTTATACTCGGAACTCTATATTTCAGGTCAAACATACTCGAATTTTTTTTGTCTTTCTCCCTCTCTCTTGCATATTCACCCCTCCTGCAATACACATAAAGTATTTAACTGTGTAGCTAATAATCAGATGATATTATTTTATATAAATTGACAAAAACAAAAGGGATTTTATCCTCAAATTTAAATTGATATAGAACATCGAATGATATTTTAATTGATATTTATTTGTGGGTTTTCATGCTCTATGAGTCTGTATGCAACCTTAAGGATCCCTGGCTGCATATCTTTTCCCAAGTTATTACAGTTTATTAAGAAGATCTCAAATATGAAAGAAATTTTACAACAATTGAGTTCCTTGAGAGAACAGCCCTTGATTGCCAAAACAGTCTCAAATGGTCTCAAGCTTTCCGTCTACTGGTCATTTTTATTTCATGGATTTAATGCTATGGACTTTCTTCATTCTTTTTAAAATTCAGACTATTTAATCTACTTGAATACAAAAAAAAAATTGCATCCGAAAGAGTAAACAATAATGAAGGTTTCTGTGGAATCAAAATTTCCCTCCGAACTCTTAAAAATATTTTTACCCTTATTTTAATAATTTGTGAGTTTTCTGGTCTTTGTTCTAAAAAATACATTTTCCAAAATTAGAAGAAAAATATAATTCCACAGAAATCTATATTAATTTTTTGTTCTTTCAGATGCAATTTATTGCTTTCAAATAGATAAAATAGTCTATAATTGAGGATGGTAGTAGAAATTCAATAGGATTAACATTAAGCTCACGAAGTCAAAATGGCGGGTAGATGGGAGCATTAAGACCTTATGCCAATTATTACTACTCATTTGAAAGCATCGGGAATAAAATAAATTTTGCAGTAAAATTTGAATTCCTATATTCATTAATTCACTTGATACCCCAATATACTGCTTATGGTCTTAAGTAGGTATCATAGTTTATTAGAAAATTTAACAAATGAAAGGAATTTTACAACAAAATTTAGATCTACATTTATAAATGTAGAAGATCGTATTTAATATATCAAGAGGCCGCATGCTACACATCCTTGGCACTAATTATTACAATTTAATTGAAAATAGCTGTAAGGAAAGGGATTTTACAACAAAATTTAAATTCATTAAGAAGACTTTTTTTTACATAAAAGGTCGCATATTACTTTAGAAAACGCAGCTGTCCCACACCTGCTCTAGCTATTAAAACGCATAAGATGGTATCAAATAAAACACTGGTAAAAAACACGTCTTTTAAACATGGCTTCCCTTTCAAACTTCACGTTTTGTGTGACATGATTTTTATACCTTTAAATTTTAAGTAACATTTGCCTGTCAGTAACATTTATTTTCAGCAACATTCGCCTACCTTGAAAATGGGGAGCAATGTTACGAACATTATCCAATGCTTCCCTGCAACGCTTCTCTTGTAAAGGAAAAGATAGATTTTAGAGATGTCACCAGTTAACAAAAGAGAGGTTAAGCAATGATCCCTTCAGCTTGGCGACCATTTGGCGATTTGGCGAAAAATTTCATTCATCCAATAATTAGTTTTTATCAAGAAATTCTTATTGATTATAATTACATTGTCGTATTGTCATCCCAAACAATTGTGTTTAGAAAATTTCAGCTTAACTCAGCAGGTTAAATTGTGAGAATAAAGCTTTTAAAGTTTTGGCCTAGGCATTGTTACAATGTAAGTAGAAGAAAATCCATTAAAATGAAAGGAATTATTGAAATTGCAGGACTTTTATAGCAATATTGCAATTCTTGAAGCTCAAGAGACATAATGTCTCTCTCTCTCTCCCCCATTCTCTGCAGTAATTCTCACAATTTATTTGAGAATATCCTAATTTGATGCGATGCTTAAAATGAAGTGAAAATGGTCCCACATTTCCACTTTGATACTGCTGTAAATTCTATAATTTCTTTGCCCTCCATTCCCCAGTTGTAGTTTGTAAAATGCGCAATTAAAAACAGTTCCTTTTTTTACTGTAATATGCTTTCGAATTTTCATTTTTATGCCACTGAAACATTAGTATAAAGAAGCTTTGTTACTCGTAAAGAAATAATGTGAAAATAAACGAAAACAGTTCAGAATAAATTTCTGAAAAAAACCCCATCTTATAATTTTATTTAAAATTATTTAACAATACTTATACGACCTGAAATAACAGAACTTTACTTATTACAGCAGACATAAAATACAGTTATCAATCGAATTATACATCGTCATCATACATATCGATGAAACTTTTAGTAAATTTCCATGGATGTCAACAATGTGAATTATAACATGCAAATCTGCTACTAATACTTTATAGAATCATTATAAATTACATTTATATAAATGTTCTTCGAACGTGTTGTCGATTCTCACGTGGCAATTTTTTGTTCTTCGAACGTGATGAGCGTACCGTTGGAGAAGATTAAATTCAAATAATTTATTCATGATCTATCTCTTTTGTCTTCATAACTGCGACCGAGCATCATAACAAATCGATGGAAGAACGATGATTTATAAGCGCAATTTGCACGGACTGCAAAATTAAGTAATTAATGACAGAGAGAATGTTTATTGAAATATTCTGCAGCTTAGAGATTAATTACTTGCGAGTCTCGTAAAATTTATTCGCGTGAAAGAAAAATTACGTTTGTTTTCAGCAGTTTGGAGTAGTTAGAAAACGTTAAATCAAATGTCTCAGTTTCATTTATTAGAAGAGTGTTTTGTACATCCATCTGGCATTCTGTTAAATCCATTAAGAATGTGACAGAAAGCTCAATTTATATGTAAATTTAAAGATAATTAAACCATGACTAATAACAATTTCCTGACACAAAGGTAGTTCGAAACAATACATTGAAAGTTTATTACATTCTTCAAGTTTTAAAAAATAGCAGACTATACAAATTAGAGATAAATTTTGTTGCTAACTTTAACAATCATTTTTGTGCTATTAATCTACTTGGTAGTTAATGTTAAAAGTTTTTTTACGATAAAATATGTACATGATGTGATCGCTTATACACGTCGCACTGAGAAACAGCTCAGAGCTATTGGCGACGGACCTCGTAATTCTGATTTTTTTTTTACCTAATTTCCTTCTCATTTTTACAACAATACTACTCAAACACATCTTTGTTTCAATATTAACTAATAATTACGCCTGTAATTTTCACTAAAATTATGTTAAGGATAGGTTGTAAAACTTTTTCTGGTATGAGCAAGTAAAACATACGATTTATAAAGTTTTTGAATCAAGAATATTATGCAATAATGTATTTGTTTTAATAACGATGTGTATTGTTAAATACGAAATGTACCTTTTTACAGATATATAGGAATATAAATAGAAAATACATTCGTAGTGTGTTTATAGCACTAATACTCGAGTACCTGATGCTATAATTACTTCCTATGTTATTCTTACTTTCTTTCATGAGACAAATATTAATTCACTTGCAGTTTTTTCTGATTATTGTTTGGATTTTTTTCAATATAATCGTAATATTTCTTTGTAACAGAATCTACTGACATTCAAGAAATTGCGAACATAAAAGACACAATTTAACGATAAGTACACACATTCTATTAATTACTTCGAATAGCCGATAGAAGTCGTGATAGCCGAGTAGTCATAGTCGCGGGCTAACGATCAGCGGTTTTTGTCTAGTCGTGGGTTTCAACCTTGATGCCACTAAAGACCAGGCGTGTAGCCGAGGCTGATGCACGTTAAATCTAATGAGGCTCAAAGTCCTCCAATGGGCATGGTTTGGAAGTCAGAAGATGGATGTGCAAGCTCAGGTGTCATCCTCGTCACTTGATCAAGCTTCAGAACTATGAAGTCTGTCTCCAATAGCCCTCGTGTTGCTTCTAGTACGAAGTGAGTAAAACCAGCCAACCAAATCGAATAACTGATAGAAAATTTTGGTCTAATATTTAGATGCATTGATATTTTAGAGGATATATATATATATATACTAGAAACTAAAATTTAAATGTTATTTCATATATGATTGACTGCTTGGGAAAATTTTTCACAGTGAAAATATTAGAATTCACACAGACAGAATCCAGTAAAAACTGATGATATTTCATTATCGAAGAATGAAATATCGTTTGTTCGTTCCTTTTCTGCTTACCATGATTGAGATAAAAACTGTGATGGTATTAAAAAAAAAACAGTTCCTTCTCTAAACCGGAAGTTCTGTAGATTGCTGTAACAAAGATTTATTGTGTCAATCAAATCGCAAGTATCACTCGTTAATGCCCCGGAAACAGAAGACTGGATTGAAACCAATGATGTAGTTGAAACATTCACGATAAACACGTCGCGTGGTCCAAACACTTCATCTGGATGTTCTCTTGTTAAGAATTTTCGGAAAAATGACGCCAAAGTTACTCCTCCACTTTCTCCTTTTTCTTGTCAAACGCAACAAAGCTAGATGAAACGGGAACGGAAAAAAAATTTCTTTTTCCACTTAATAAAAACGATAACAACCCCACAAAAGCATGCTCGAAAATTCACGAAATGGCGCTCCGGGGTTCAAAGGTCTGACTTTCGAGTTGGTGCAACATGTCACTTCGAGAAAATAAAAAAAAAAAGAGTATGTCTTCGACGTTGACCCCGTCAAAGTTGGGGTCGAATGCCTGTTTAGAGAGAGAACACTTATCAACTCTGAAGAGTACAAGTCTTGGCGAAAAAAATGAAGAGGGAAGACGCCAAGCAACGATTAACAAAGTGTGGGTGTGGTGATAGATACCGTACCTCACCTTCTTCCGGATTAACCTTCTGTTCTCTGGAAGTAGTGTCGCACGACTGGAATGTGCCAGAGGTCACTCCAGGGAATGATGAAGCGGCCGTCATAAACAAACACAAAGGAGAGATTAATCTTATCGGTTCGAACGTCCAGCGAATCTGGATGGCCACACATTCACAACCAAGATGTCCTTCCAAAGACATATTTTTAATTTTTTTTGTTCTTTTGTATCTATGGGATGCTGTTCAGTTCTTAGAGGTAGGCCATACATCAATCCAGAAAGTTGAAGTACATAACCATCTGCCAAAGTTTGAACTATTGTCTATAATACAGCAAAACTTTCGAACCGGTTTCAAACGAATACGTTTAACAATGGTTACGTGCGAGCATTTTGAATTAGTTATATTAGCAATGGGTATATATTAACTTATCTACATTAACCTTTATTTTTATTAAAATCCGGCACCTGTTTCAAAAGTCCATGGGTTATGCTAGTTTGAGTAAACTCTCGGTCCTTGAAGTTAGGTTGTGCAATAATTCAGATGGCAAAGGTAACTAACCCTTGTTCCTAATGCAATAGTTTTGTTCCAAAATATCATCGGTGCATTTAGACCGGTTTTGAATAAACCGGATTAAATACACTTAGTAGTTAAATACAAGCCTTTATCGTAAACTGAGATGTTATCAGCTTAAAATTATTATCGATTTCTTTCTATAGTAACTACAGTTCTTTTTCCTACTTTCTTTATCGTTCATTTTAAATATTTATTTTTCTAAACGGCCACGAAAGGTTTGTTCGGTTCTTCACATGTTATACAGGATCTACTGAAGAAGACGAATGCATTTAATCTGTCAAAGTTCTTAACTTAATCTGTTTCTGTGTTTCCTGACTGTCTACCTATTAACTTGCTTTCTGTGACAGCACTTTAATCCATTTCGAAGTAAACTTGTATTCTTCACTTCGTTAGAATCACGAATTCAGCTAAAGAATTTAAAGCGTGACTGCTGAATTTTACACCAAGATTGATTCCATTTGGTTAGTTAATTCACTGGAGTTTGGTATAAATGAAATAAACACAGATTGTAAAAACGTTTTTAATTGATATATCGATATTTTCATACTTATTTAGTTATTTGATAGTGTAACTGCTTTATTTCAAAATTCATCGAAATATCATGCATTCTGTATGTTAAAGTAACGCCCAGAGGCTTAGAGACTGAGAGGGGATATGAGAGTTTTATCCCTCCCCCATATGGACTGCTGTATACGGAAATTTCAAAAATGAAACTCTTTCAAACCGAATTATTTTTATTTTTTAGAAAAAAATTAAAATGGGGAATCCCGCACTCTACATAAACATTATTTTCACATTGAAAATAAACAATGAAATTTGAAATTAATTTTGAGATGAGTTGAAGTGGGAGAGATCCCCCTTCATGAAAAATTTCTCGCAACGCCCCTTATAGAGCCTAGGAGTTTCTTTTTTTTTTTTTTTTTAATAAACAAAATAAGAGATTTCATTCATAAACTCTTAGCTAATCTTGTTACATCACATCTATCCCACGTTTACATTCCTGTTGATATGTTTTTCTTTCTTTTTCTTTTACAGTTGTATAAAATGTTTTAACTATAAAGACATGCTTCGCTTCTTTTTCTATTAAATAAAATTCTTTAAGATTAAATAAAACTATTGAGATTTCTAGTTTGTTAAACTTATTTTAAAACGGGTAATATATATAAATATGAAACAATCAGTTTTTTTCCCATCCTCATGTACGTGAATATTTGAATTCGCGGACAAAAACTTAAAAGTCTGAAATATGTTATTTGGCCAAATTGTAAAAATGTTGCATTTAATTCAATGATACACATGAAAGGTTTAAATACTCTTCATAAAAAGAAACTTCGCAGGTGAAAACGTTGTAAGTTGCTAAATTTATTTTCAGTTAAAAATTTTAAAATATAGCTCATAATATCTTTTATTTGAGTACCATATACTAATGACCCATGAAGAGGAAATACTAATATTAATTTACTCATTCTTTTAAAAGAAAATTTCACAAAATGATAATTTTTTTA
This sequence comes from Nephila pilipes, assembly GCA_019974015.1. Classification (NCBI taxonomy): domain Eukaryota; kingdom Metazoa; phylum Arthropoda; class Arachnida; order Araneae; family Nephilidae; genus Nephila; species Nephila pilipes. Next base: position 251,241 of record BMAW01027575.1, on the reverse strand, counting down.
TGTGAATGCTGTTTGAAATACTTAAATTTTAAATATAAGATTAAGTAATACAGTTTTTAAAAGATATCTTGTAGTAACTTATATTTCAGATAATTTAAATTAGAACCTTTTGAGAATTAAAAGTTAAAAGAAAGATCTGATGTCCAACTTGGAGATAAACCTTTAAAAATATACCAAAAACGTACATTTAAATTACGGGTTATAGAGTGATCAGAGAGTCTTAGACGTTATAAAAATACTAAGGAAAGTTACAATATATGGCTTCTGTTGGTGATGAGTGACAGGACACCTAGCGCAGTTCTCGGCTTACGCGAGAAGGAGTGCATTCTGTGAGGACATGGATGCAGGCCTTCCGAAGAGAAGGTATTCTGCAAAAAGCTCTGATTATAGCGTCACGCACTGCGATTATTTGAAAGTTTTGTTTCCCTGTTTTAAGTAAATCTGAATATAGATATATTTTAAAGAAATACTGGTGTCTTTATTACTTGTGAACTAAGGAAACACTACTAAATAATATTACTTGTAACATCTGGTATGTTATACTAAGTCTTATGTATATAAAATTCACTTTTAAATTCATTGACTTTAACCTCAGTTTCTGCTTCTATTCATAAAAACATTTCGCATCGATTAAGCAGTTTAAATTGTTCAAATATTTGAGAGAAAGATTCATAAGCAATGAATTTTAATAATGGGTAATTTCTCTTTAATCTGTACAACCAGAACTAAGTTTAAGCCGGACAACGAAACAGTCGTTATGTCGAAATGTAAATCGAATGGAGTAAACATCATTTCATATAAAGGGCTGAAAAGCATATTTCATTGTTTCGTCTTTTTTCAAAGATTGTGAAGAATTTTTAATCCATCGTTACTACATAGAATGTTCCACTCATTTGGTTAATAATAAATTGGCATTAAATGAGAAAAACTAAGTAAAATGAAACTATACAAAGGTGATTAAAAAGTACCAATTTTAGATGGTCGATGGCTAAAGTTAAATTGGTTAAAATATGTTAAAAGGAGATAAAATGGATTTGTCTCTGATTTATAAGGTAGCTTTGATTTGGAAGTCATTTGCGGCCCAATCAAAACTTGATAGATGCTGCATCAAGTTTTGTCGTCATCATTATGCGTCGAGTTGTCAACGTTGAACAAACCTGAATTCATCATTAGACGATAGAAATCAATTAAAACAATCCGTTACTTCCTGTGAATCTGCTCCGAAGATGGCGGTCTCATTAGTTGGAAAAATTATGGCGATGAGTTTTGGAGATGTGAAGGGCGTAAAAGCATGACGTAATTGAAGAAGTGGATAAAGGAAGGGAGATGAAAGGGCATGGACTTCTCAAAAAAAAAAAAAAACAATCATTGGATAAATCTACATTGAACTACCCCATTCCAACTATCCCCCTTTTTCAATCCTAACACTGTTACTTTTTGAACCTCCTTATTTTTTAGACCGCTCATACACTTGCACCATTCATGTCACTCAGCATCCAACTTTTTAATTAATATTACATTTCTACATTAAATGTGGAATAATGTACCTGTTTAGTATATGGGTTGTAAAATTTCAAAGTTAAAAGTGTTTCCATCTTTCTTGACTACTTGGTTTCTCCTTGTGACGTAAAGAATTTGTTTATTTCCGAGGCGGAGATAGAGTTCTTCACGTCTCGGCTGACCCATGCAACGTTTGTACAGAATCGTTACATCCCCACAATAATGTGTCCGGTGTTCAAATATCCTATGCTTGAGCATCGGCAATGATTCTCAACTTGTGAAACCCGCGAGGGATGCAAATGCAATAAAATATTACTTAAATTTTATGACAATAGATTATTATGGTTCCCAAAATTATTGGAAAGGGAGGGGCGATTAAAACTGATATGATAAGTTGGGTTCAAATACCAAAAAGATGCAAACAACATGCTCTGGACATTTTAAAAACACTTTTCTTTTTTTTAAAAAAAAGAAAGCTAGAAATGATAATGTCATGACAGGTGTCTTTTGAATCACATTTTCAATTGAGCGACCGAAGTCATTTAAGAGAATGCTTAACGCACAAATAGCATAGCAATCTCATTTGGAAAACAACAAAACGCTTCGTAATTACCCTATCATCAAAACATATCACAGTAAAAAGGCAATAACCGCGACAGTGATCATCCATCAAAAGAAATACATTTAGTATGAATCGGAAGAAATAAATTCTCTAAGTTGCCTCATGGTTGCATCCTTGTGCAATCGCATCGCCTACCACAGCGAAACTATTTCCAACGTGACCTCTTACGACACAAAAAGAGAGTGAACAGTGAAATAAATCGTATGACAGTTGTTATGGACAGATATAAAAAGAAACTCATTTAGAGCTGCTATCAGAATGACGGATGTATTTACTTCCGGATTGCATTCGTGGGCAGAGGACAGAGATTTTTTTTTCCTAGCTCCCAATGCAATCCGATCGTTTTGTTTTAACCACAAAGAAATATTACGTGTCAGGGAATCTTCGCCCTTTGACGTCAAATAAGGAAACCATTAATACTTATTGTAAAAAAAAAAGAATAAGTAAACAGAGTCTACGCATTCTTTTCCGATGAAAAACGAATGTTGGTTGCTGAAAGACGCCATTTGTTGGAAAATCACACTGGGATGCTTTAAAAAAAGTCATTTTCTTCCCTTAACACATTCCAATGTTTTTGAATCAATTGTTGAAAGCAATGGCGATTTAGGGTTTATAAAGACCTGCAGAGGTAGGGCGGAGGTGTGTTCTGGCTGTGATGAAGTATCCTTCTTCGACGAAAGAGGGTAAGCTTGATAACCTCGAGGGTCCTTACTACAGAAGGTCTTATCTTAATGGAAGACATAATTTCACCCATAGTACGTACCCATTTAGCCACAAAGCGAGAATGCTGTCCCGTTTTTAAACAAAGGATGTTCGAACACAGAAAGTGTCGATGCACTTTGGAACGAACCCGTCGAGTTCTGGACATCAACGGGTGGAAGAATTTTCTTCATTTCTTTGCTGATAAGCATCGGTCACGTCCATAACACATACATCACAGAGTTCACAAATGTCAGTTTTTGGGGGTGTTTCGTCATCTCCTTAAGAAGAGGTTCCGGTGAAATATTAAATTGGAGAATGGGAAAGTAAATAGTGCTGTGATGTTTCGAGACTGCTTCGGTAATGCATTCCAGTGAAGATGGGCAAAAAGAAAAGAGAAAAAAGACAGTAAAAACAGACTTTGGAGATAATTATGTTTCAGTGAAAAATAATTAGAATGTTCTCTTAAAGTAAATATGATGTGTTTGTTTAAGCGAATAAAACGATTGTTTAAAGTGGAGTTGAAATAATTATGTTTCGTGTGAAAGTCAATACAAGTTATTTTGTAAGAAATGTGCAGCGAAAATTTTCCATGCGTAATTTATTTAATAAAAACAAAATGTGAAATAAGTTAAAATGAAAGATCTATAAGGTCGACAACCCGAACTATTCTTTTGCATGATTTCCTTAAAATAAACATTGATTGCTATTTTTACCAAATTGAAATTGATTTAAGTATTGTAATCTTATATCGAAGTATCTTTTTTATCTCTTAGTAGTGAAATATATTTACTCGTACATCAAACTAAGACACTGAAGTAAAACAAAATTTGCTTCGTGTTACAATACGATAAATTAAGCAACTGCCATATTAATTCACATAACAATTCATGCAAATGAAATAATAAATAAACTATATATAATTATATTGCAATAGTTTCACTTTAGAAATGAAAAAGTCATTTCAAATTCCATGTTAATTGTACTTTAAAACCACAATAACCACGTTTCTCATTTGTTTTAAAGTACTTTTTACAAATCTAGTAATGTTTGTTGTATCAACAATTAAGTATTGTGCTTCATATATATCTTCTAATAATATTTGTTACAGTTATGATTTAAAACATTTTGCATTTGTTTTTGAATTGCTTCGTTCTGTCAAGTACGTCGGTGCAAAACAAGTTTAAACCGCAGACAAGCAACGAACTCCGAGTTATCACATGAATTTCAATGACGGAAATGCCACAAGGTTGAGCGTGAAATATATTATTTCAAGGTGAGACACATAAAAAGTGTAAAATGAATATCAAGTACTTAGATGACATAGTATTTAAAACTAGAGGATAAACAATCTTTGATTGAATTTTAAGTGGGAAATACTGTTATATTGGATGATACAAAAAATAAAAGTATATGTTCATTGTATAGAAAAAGTTGAAAATCTCGGAATGGCACAAGGATAAGCGTTATTGACATAGTTTCGAAAAACCGCAAAATGCAGTTGTAAAAAGATGTTCTATAGATATTATGTTACTTACTAAAAGAGAATAAACTACGTTTGTAGACGAATTCTACTGTATACAATTTTTTTTAAAGGTTAACATCTTTCCTAGGGATATTTGAGGTAGCTTAAATTCATCATTTGATTTTGATGTTTATGATATTGTGTTTCCAACAATTCTTCGATTTTACCAGATCCGATTGATTATAGAAATTTAGTTTATCAAACTATGTATTTCAAGAAAAATGTAGTTACTCAAGAAGAGAAGTTTATACTCAGCTTTTGCTCAAAACATTTTTAAGTGAAAAGCCTGTTAATCTGTATCTTCACAAGAAATTCGAAATTATTTAGGACGTCACAAAATAGTGTAATTAGCTTTCAAATGGATAATAAATATAAAGAGACGAATCAAGATTAAGACGTAGAAAGCTATAATTTTATCTTTATTTGAGCTAAAATCATTTGTTTAAATTAAAATCATTTTTTTTATTTTATTAAAATCAATCATTTCAATCAACTATTTATCTCAAAGGATGCGACGAATATGCTTCGTAGGTTGTGAGAGACATATTTACTCAAAAAAGATTATCCTAAATCTTTAACCATCTCGTTCAAATTTTTGAATAATCAAAAATAAATTAAATATATAGAGCGATTTTCTTAACTAATAATGATAATAATAATTTCTTACGAACTCTAAACTGTAGACCTCTAACAAAGGGATTCGATTCAGGCAGACGTGCTCTGAATATCTGCTTACAGTTTCTCTGACATCTATAGCGTTCCTACGACTCCTTCTAATTCCTTCATTTCCAATTATTTCTATTCATCATACTCTTTTTTCAAAAGTAAAGCTCATTTGCATAAATCACAGTTCTTTCAAAAAGAGAGGTTCCGATATCAAATATCGCAGCAAAGTAACCTCAGAGGTTAAGGGAAATGCGCGTGATAACCGCATTAGAGAGTAAGTAGCAGAGAAAGTAAGTTTTCAAGGTAAAATATTTGTCATTTCCATTTGAAAATGTGTACCTGACTTGAACAGAAAAATTTCCATTTAACTTGATTCATAATATTTTTAATTCAGACATCGCCAAAATCTTTAATAAACTGATCGAATGATAGATTATTCTTCACGTAGTTATGTATAATATTCAATACAAAAAAATTCTGACAACTTAACGCGAATTCACGTGCAATAAAAGAGAAAGAACGCTTCTTTTTTTGTATTATCAAATACCTGACAAATATTCTCGAAATAATTTGTCCGCCTTTGCGTGATTCTATCCCGTCCATCTCTTTAATAGTGTTTTTTTTTCCACCTACGCTTCCTGGACTTGATCTTGACCATCAAGAGTTCTCCGACCTCGTGACAACGGAAAGATTCACAGGAATTTGGAATTTCCTATTTGCTAACTGTGGCCGTGACGGTGGTCAACCGTTCCAGCCCATCCAAAGAAAGGAAGAAAAAAGAAGTACCAGAAATGGGTGTTCGAAAAAACTTGTTGGAGTAGGGGAAAAAAACCAAAATTTTCCATCATACCTTAAGTGCATTGAAACAAAGAGGTTGTTAAGGTTCAAAACTTTTTCTGGCACGGCTAAATTTTAAAAGTTAAAGGCAAAAAGAAAAAAAAAATCTCTACTTAAAAAAGTTATGACTCAGCGTCTACTGCATTTTCGTAGCTATTTTTTTTTTTATATCATCATTAAATTTTCTCTTGTTCTTATTCTGAATTCCAATATAATTAATGAGTATTTTGAAAATGTTTACTAACCTATAATTTATCTTGTGTACTGTATTTTATAAATTATTTTTACGCAACTTTTTTACCTTTATGGTTATACAAACATTCATATTCATACTCGTATTCAAAGACAAATCAGAAACGATCTCCAGTTCTTTCGAATAGCAGTAATGCTATAGTTAAATATCAGCATTTTGCGTATCTTTCATTTGACATCTTTATATTTTAGAAATATAGAACAAGGGGATGAATCTTAAATTATAAACTAAGTGCAATTATACATTAACGTTATTAAACATAACAAAACAAATGAATTAGGAGACTGCTAATTTTTTCTGCTGGTAATGAATTTATCAAGCTAAGCAAAGATTAATATAGCTTTCTGACATGGCTCGAGGATTTTAAAGTGTAAAAATCTTCATTACTCCATATTGATGGTTTGAAATCAAATCGGATCTCGAAACCATCATTTTCCAACCATGACACTAATTGCAGAGATATGCATAACTTATACTAACAATATATTTAACCCTATTTATATAATTCATTTTAGTAATTACAATTTAATCAATTATTGGTTATTTTATTTGTGATAATCATGCAATAGCATAATATTAGCAGTAAATTTCGATTGAGAAAGAAAAAAAAAAATCCAGAAGTATGTATGTCAATACAGTAAGGAAGCTTCTATTATTCTAACTCTGAAATATCAGTATTAGAAAAATTTGATTTAGTATAAATGAGTAGGAAGTTAAAATGAAAAGTAAGTATAATATAAAAGCAGAAAAAAATAACTCGCACTTTTTTTTCTCTATTTCTGATTTTTTTCGTTAATGAATTTAATCAATATTTCGGTATGAATAGTAATTATATGTAAAATCAGTGACTAAGTTTATTGTGGATCTAATAATTATTCTGAATATTTTCCAGATTTTCATATTTCGTTAGCGTTTATTTATTATTATTATTATTATTTTTGCGTTACCCATTCAAGTAAACTTTTTATATTGCTGTTTTCAGGTGATAAAAAACAAAGCTAGCCCTTTAGAATTCTTCCTTCTTTATATTTCTTTGTTAAATGAAACTTATAAGATTTCCAATTACACTGAAAGGAAGTATATTTAATAACTTTTTGGTAAATATAACACATTGTATTTGTCTATATATAACATGATGGGACTTCTCTTTAATTAATATATCCATAATAATACATCCTGAATAGCTTATAATAACTTAAAATAATTCATTTTCATTGCATACAATTGAAGTCAAAACCGTGAGTGATGATAATTATTAAGCATGCGAATTATTTACATTCAGGTGCCTGAATAGATGTTTTTTTTAACTTGTTTTATTCCTTGCAAAAATATACGTTGTATTATCAAAACTGAAAAAAAAAAGAAAGCTGCAAACTGTTTTTGAAAAAAAGGGATACATTCACAATCATTACTTCTATTTATTCTGTTGCAATTTATAATAATGACTTGATATAACACCGTTGTTAGCAAAGGCGTCTCTCAGTTTTCTGAACCTCACTCTTTCTAATACTTTTCCAGAAGATAATCTCAACAAAACAAATTATCATGTTAGCTATTTTAGAAATCATAGATAAAAGGTCCACTAACTAGCCTCTGGCTATTTCTCTCGAAATAAATGATAAAAATCTTCTTTCTCTGGCAGAAGAGTGAAAACAAGAAAAATGCTTTTAATGACATCCGGGGCGTTAGCGAATTCCTAGACCAAATCATGCAAATAAATGCAGATGGAGCTCCGCCTTTCTCATTGCCGATCAAATGAAGGGAATTTATTTATTCAATTTATTCAATAAACTCTCATAGAAGAAACTATTCCATACCAGTGACATAAAAAGATATGGCAAGTGATTTAAATATGAAAATGAGGATAAATTATTTAGTTTTTATTTTCCTAGAAAAGATAAACAAACAATAACGCATTTGTAAAATTAGATAAGGGTATTGAAGATTATTGTCTCGATAGTATTTATTGAGCATCGCTATTTTATAGGCCATAAAGATTTACTGAGAGACACATCCCAATATTACATTCTGAAGATTTGTAGATTAAGTTACGCTATCAAATAAAACGTTACGACTTAAAGAAGTGATAAACTAAGGAAATGGAATTATACAAATAAGTAATTATTAATAATACAAGCTGTTAGATTTTTTGAGGTAAATAATAATCTTTTTAGAAATGTATAACAGTAAGGCTATATACTTTTTAAATTTCGAATTGTGTATGCGTTCTACGTTATGTAATATATTCTCCTAGAGCTACTTGGATGTCCACCTCAGAAAATTAAGAAGAGAAAATAACTGAACATAGAGGCAGAATAAACGAAGTTAAAAAATATTATGATATTTATAGAATATATATAGAAACTTTTTTGAAGATATTTTGAAATTCTGAAAGTTTATAAGAATGTAACATTCGTATAAGACGTTGAGACAGTTTTAACTCAAATAAATGAAAATAATAAAACAGAATATTATTTTATAAGGAAATTAAGGCGTCTCAGGGGGGTTAGATTTATATCGACTGCTGAAAACGTACACAATTTTCGACCAGCTGTAATTCATTGAAATTAAAATGAATTACTTTGATATTTTTGCGCATACTTTATAAAGGAATGAATTTCCTAAGACATGTAAAATAATTAAAATATATGTATTTTTTTATATTATGATCTCATGAACATAAAATTTTCTTTTAGGAAATTTGAATAGGTTTCATTGAGAGCGAGATATTTTGTACACAGATGGTTGTAATGACTTGCATTAAGTTGAGCAAATATATCTTCTTTAATGAGAACCTCTTAAAAAGTAAATAAAACTTTATAAAATATTTTTTAAGAAGTAAAATATTTCAAACTTTTAAAAATTTCAAAAAAGTTAAATATTTTCTTACTTTTTAAAAACAATAAATATATATACGCCAAATTTAAATTCAGAGTTTAAAAAAGTATATTATATTTACTATACCGACAAAATTGTAAGTGTCTAATTATTATAATTTTTGAAATATCCTGTGTGCAAGTAAAAAAAACATTCAAACTGAGATCAATGCATTTAAAATTTTAACAATCAATTATAAAATTAAATTTTGAAACTTGCGTATTAAAATGCTCTCTAGTATGAAATACTTTCCCTTCTGTTTGCTCCCAAAACCCTCTTTCTTTGTTTTTTTATCATTTGTTTTGCTCTGAAAGCCTCAAAAATAATTCCACGTTTCTTTTTTTTTCTTCAAATGTTTGGATTCAAATTTTACCATCTCCTGCCGATGATAAGCCTACATTTCAAAATATTTTTATGCCAAATTTCTCTAAATTCATCATTGTAAATATCAGTGGCCAGATTTGAGGCAGTATCTAAAAATTGATAACCAGAATCAATCGACTTAGGGCAAAATTTCGATACTTACAAATACAGACATTTATTTTGGCTGTTCATCTTGCCAAGCTTCCTATTGATTCCTCCTAGTGCTTAAAAATTTTTACGGGGCTTATTAAGCATAATAAACTAAAACACACGTATAATTTGAAAATAAATGGTCGTGGCACGTCCATTTAAATGCTGATTTTATTAAAACATATTGTACAACTGTTTGAATAACTTTTTTAGTTCTTTGAGTATCGTCAAATGGTTGGTATCAAAATGTTCAACATAAAATGACAAATAACGTATATTTTTTTTTCAAAAAATCGAAAACTTTGAAGTTTAACATCCCTGAGTCCCTTTAAATTCTTAGTTTTTAGGTTAGCTGTGAAGATGCATTTTTCAAAATTAAACGATTTATTTATTATATTTATAAAAAGATTTTAATTTTTTTTTCTTTCGTAATCTTGATAGCATTTTTCTCTGCGTAATTATATATATATATATATATATATATATATATATATATATATATATATGTAGTGATGAGATTGTTCATCCCGAATCTACATTGGTTTGCTCTTACGCAAAGGGCTGGTTGTCTAGGGGGGTAATTCCATTACCGGACTCTACTATGATTTCGTAGGAATTCAATGATGAGACTCAACTTGTTTTACTTCGTTTAATATTTGGAGAGATGAAGATATTTACACTTTGAACTAAGTGCAGGTTGTCTCTATTAGGAGTAAAACAGTTCTTCCGAGACGGATAGATGGCAATCTAATTAATCTTATCCCATATCGGCGATGGGGACAGGAACGCGCTCGGGCGTTTGAAGTTTACTTCCGACGCGGATAATGCGAAGGAGAAGAGTAGCGGAAAAAAAAAAGGGGAAGAGCGAGAACAGTGTCACTCAGTTTGTTCTAGAATAGGTGGCGCTGCATGGAGGCTTATCTGAGACTCTGATTCATGGCTGAGTGTCCATCATGGTTTCGGAGAAACTGGAATTTACGTAAGGTGAAAAAAATAAAATTAATTGCTTAATAATTAGTTGGAAAATCCTACACACACACACACACATATATATATATATATGAAATTTGATTGACAAATTTATTACATTTAATGGAATTTTCTACAAATTAAAATAATATTACACAGTATATTTTCGGAGCAATATTGATGAGTAAGTTGATTAATTTATTTTCAGTTACTGTATTGTGAAATACATTCTTATTTTGTAGTAACAATAAATGCTGAAGTAAATAAAGGACGCGTAACAGAAACGTATGAAGTAAACACGTCGAATATTTATAGGTGATAAATAAAAAGAGAAAGAAAATATTTTGACAATCTTTTTAAAAAAAAGTTCATAACCTCATAGGATGAACTTAAGGTTGCATTTAATGATCGAATTGTCTCTGAAATTTAAAACTTTCATCATTCTTTTAAAAAAGTGTTTTAAAATAGCTTCAAAATATGCAAAATATTCTATAGATGTTTCTTATGATTATTTAAACGTTCCATTTTCGCTTAGGTTACAAATCCCAAACATAATATAAGAATTTGGAATATTTATATCAACAACTCATTCAAGCAGAAACTCACTTTAACATAATCGGATATTTATAACATTTGCATAATTAAGCTTATTCAGCTTTTTTTTTTTTTTACTCAAAACTGATGTTTACAGCATTTTCCTGCTCAGGATTCAACCCCAAACTCGTCTAAGTAAAATCAGAAGGGAAAAAAAAAACATCCACTTCATACTTTGATGTATCTGTGATAAAAAATGAGTCCGTGCTGTCTAGTCAAGGAGGCGAGACGGAGATTTTGACTCATTTTGTTTTGAAACTTAAGTCGTAAATGAGGATTCTTTAGCGAAGTGTTGCGATTTCTCAATACTTTTGACTGTAAATAAAATAAATCTAGAATATCTTTACCTTAGGAAGAATCTAGACTCCGTCAGAATAAGATTTATATTCGCAATCAAGTTTAATGTAACTGCGGTTTGTATGTAATATATAACCGCAATGAAAATGTCAAATTGTGTGTTTGACTCTTCAGTGAATTTAAATAAATTAAATTAGTCCTTTTTTTCAATATGTTTATTTTATGGTAGTTTTCAAAATTTAAATAAATAAAATTAAATCATAAATTTTGATTCTTGGTTCATTACTGTTTTCTTTTTCTTATTTAAAGAAAATATTTTTATTTATAAAATTACACACATGTGGCAAAAATTTAAAAAAAATGTGCATGCAATCGCTTTTCCTATTTTGATTACCAGCGTATTATTTTTGTTCACAAGTTTTGATTCCTAAAAATAGTAAAGCTAACCTGAAATTAAATACTACGAGCGCTTTATATTTGAGAAATTAGTATTAATGATAGTTATTTTTAAAACGATTCATTAAAATACAAAAATATAAAAGATGTTTCCAAGTGCAATTTTAAGGTAATTTTAATTTTGCAAAATCTGCATATTTTTAACCAAATTGTTCTAAAAATAACATCATGAAATTGTATCAGAATTAAGTAACAATTTAAAAAAAAATGTGGAATAAAGTTAAAATTATATTTATTTGGATGAAAAAAACACATTTTAAAATTGAATGCAGTTGGTAAATAAAATACCAGGTACCAGAGATCTTCAAAAGAAAATCTCTGGTACCAAAAACTTTTAAAGGTAAAGATAGAATTACCCTTTAGCATCTGAAGCATGTGTAACTGCCAACTTTCATGTAAAATCGTAATTAATATTCAAGGGTTTAGAAAAAGTAAAAATAATTTTTTTTTTTTGCTTATATATTAGTTGAGCATTTAAAACTGATTTTCTATGCTTTAATTCGAGTTTATCCACACAATTCTTGTCCGTTGAAATAAATATCTTATTTATTTATTAAATCAGTTATTAAGAAAGCCGAAATCCAAATGGCGATCTAAGTCGAACCTAAAGGGTTTATCACGTGATCTGGTGCGAGAGAGCAGGTGCCTGCAGTGACCCCTCCCCGTAGAAACGGAGAGGATAATTTAGTTGCCATTTGCAAATTCCGATGTCATTCCTGACGGCTGCGGCGCAGTCATTAACATCGTGTTGTGACTGCTGCTGGTAAAAAGAAAAGAAGAAGAACTTGATAGATAGCCAGGTGAAAAACGAGAGCTCCCGCTGAGCCGCTAGTGCTGCTATCTACAAGCGATTGCCTGAACTATTTTGTTTTTGCTTTAACCGTAAGCTATGCAGAGCAACGAGAAATTCGCTTTGATGTAGATAAGTCAGTCGTGCTGCCATCTATGAATGTTACTATATAACTAAAATGTTTAAGAATTTTTTTAAAAAAAGAAATTCTTTTTACATGCTTTACATAATTCTAATAAAATTCCATCATAATTTTGCTCTTAATTAATTTCTTGTGTCAACTATGTGTATTATTTTTTATGTAAATAACCCTTATAAAAAAATATAAGAAATAAATTTCGTTTTAAATTCTTGTTCGAATTCAAGAATCATAAAATTCAGAACACGGGCTATATTTACCAGAGTTTTGGTTTTGAATTTAAATGAAAAGTATAAAATACAATATCAAATTGTATAAAAACTAAATGATCTCATAATTTATAATTATATTTGAAAAGACAAAATATTTTTTGTCCAGTTTTCGATCAAACAATAAGATAATATTGATTTTCATTTTGTCAACTTATTAATATCTGTTATAATTTTTTGGAGCATTAAATAAAACCAACATAGATGCTGGATTTCTGATGAAAGAGATTAATGAGTTTTCATTTTATTTTCAACAAATATTCATTAAATATGTAAAAGAACAATCGCTTTTAATATCATTTTAAAAGTATTTTAAAGTATATTTTAACCAAGAAGATGTTTATACTCTGTGTTAAAAATACTTATTCTTTGATATCAATATCAAATTTAAATATGTACATTTATTTATCCCCAAATTAAATCATGGCAATGGAAAACAGTTCTAATGGGAGCAAATAATTAAGAAAAGAGGCCCCCCCCCCCAAAAAAAAGTACCCCAACTTTAATTAACATTCTTTTGTATTATTTTTTTTTTATTTTATAAAGAATTTAGAGTCGATAAATGGGATAAAAAAATCAAATAACAATATATTACTTAGCATCTATTTGAAAATACACATATTTTTCAGAAAGATATATAAAACATTAAGCACATCCATTATATGAAAAAGATCGAGTCTATGTTAATGAAGAGTTGAATCCCGAATTAATGATCAAGCTAGCAGATCAATATGCGAGTATTATAAACAAATGAGATAATAGCAAAATATTATTTACAATTAAAAATAAAGGAATATGTGCAAATTCAATTTTTTTTCAGAGCGAAGTTCTTACATCATAAAAGAATTTCCGAAAATTAAGTTATACATTCATAAAATTTTTCAGAGAATGTAGTTATAATTTCATTGCAACGGTTTCCTATTTTTCCTGAAGCACTCTCGATGTCATAATTTACTTCATTACTATAGAGTGGTGGTCTTCAAACTTTGGTGAATCACGGAAACCTTAGAACTATATGGGTTATTTGAGGAACCACCACTCTCTTTAGGAAAATACGAGTTACCTTAAAACAATATTTAAAGTAGATCAATATGTGTGTTAAAAACACTTTAAGTAAAATTAATTAAAGGAAATTCTGCATTTTGTATTAAAATTTTTTGACATAAAATAAGTATAATTTACTTATTAACAACATTAACTCATTCTCCAGAAGCCACTTACCCTCGCACTACCTTTAGTGACTGGGGTGAATTTGCTTTTCTTTCTTTACACCCACTGCCGAAGTCTAGCTCTTTAGATGTCATATGCAGTCGCATTTCATATTCTGAAAATCATTTTCTTTTCAATATTTTGCTTTTGAAGCCACGTATGTTGAAAATAAAATTTCACGAAACACACAACGGCAACTTTCCTTTAGATAATCCCACTTATTCAAACTTTGCAGCAAACGTGAATACATCGACTAAGCAATTGAGAATCTGGAGCTACTTTTGCACTCAATGCACTGTTGACATCGTGTTACGGACATCGGCAGCCTCCCCTCGAGGCTTCTGATTATTTTTCGAAGATAACTAATCGTATATTTATATTTTTCAGTTAATAAACTTTAATCAACTCGTGTGAGAGTTTATAATTTTCTTTTCGAATTTTTACTTTGACTCCGCGGAAATCCTAGGTCTGACTCACGGCATCTTGGGATTCCGCGATATATATATATATATATATATATATATATATATATATATATATATATGCGCTAAGATTATTTTAAGATTATTTACTAATATAAATACTATCGCTGTGTAAATATATTTTATTAATTTTCAATTAACAATAATAGATAATGTCCTGCTCTGAACCTTTCAGTGAATAACATTCTACAAACTTTTGATAAGAATATCTATATTCTCTCTTCATCTTTGACATAAAGAAAATATACGTTCACTATCAATTTTTAAAGAGTGAATTAATTTTGACATTTTTAAACAATGACGTTTGTGAATTTTATGATAATAGAAATTCTGAATACTTGATTTATTCAACTATATATATATATATATATATATATATATATATATATACACTGTGTGTGTGTCTGTGTGTCTATGTCTGTGTATACAATAAACTTACTCTTTGGTGATAACAGGACAAAGGAGAAGAAAACAGAATACTTTTACAAGTGCTTCCATGTGTTCACCAGATGAGCATGAACTCATTTCCTTGATCAAAGTAACCATTCAGAAGTGGTTTATTTTCTGTGTCACATACTTTGTGTGAAATAGTGATGTACGACTAAAAATCCTCGTATGTCTTAAAATATGCGAAATCTTTATCACCACTTGCATTCATAAGAAAAAAATGGATCTCAAGATTTTGTGCGATCTTGATTTGGGTTCGCCGATGCATGACCCCCCATCGCCCTCTGCTAAAGCAAGTAAGTTAAATTATAATTTTTTATCTTATTTAGATATTTTTATTTTAGTATGTGTATTTTTTTGGTTCATTTTAGAACTGAATAGTGTCATTTTTCTTTTGATTTATGATTTTTATCAACTTTTGTTATAAAATAATTTGCTGAGGGCTGTTTGGAACCATAAAATATGTTAAATAACGCATTTCTGTTCGTAGCCCAAAGCAGCATTTAAATCACGTAATCTCTCTTTTGTCTTCTAAATAGTTAGATTAAAAATACTTTTAAAGTTTTTATATATGCTTAATTTTGTGATTTTTAAGTATTGAATTTAATTTATATTTCCTATATAACTCATATATATATATATATATATATATATATATACTGAAAATTTAAGAAAGAATAATTTAAAATAATTAAAAAGACAAAAAACCAGAAAGAAATGTAACAATGAAAGAAAAATAAAAGAAAATATGGAACCCAACAAGTCAAAAAGCAATATCGGGCTGAGGACCGATTAAGCGGGGTTAAACTAGTTTAATGGTACCAACCTTCCCCCTTTGCGACTTGGTAGGCTGAATTAGGAAATCCAAATTGCAAAAAAGTTCATGATTAAAAGATGCAAACAAATTCAGCGATAAAATCTACAAAAATAAAATCTATAATTCCTGGTAGGCTGAATTGGGAAATCCAAATTACAAAATAGTTCAATGATTAAA
>BMAW01027575.1:204436-231261 GCA_019974015.1 Nephila pilipes | reverse complement strand
ATATATATATATATATATATATATATATATATATATATATGCGCTAAGATTATTTTAAGATTATTTACTAATATAAATACTATCGCTGTGTAAATATATTTTATTAATTTTCAATTAACAATAATAGATAATGTCCTGCTCTGAACCTTTCAGTGAATAACATTCTACAAACTTTTGATAAGAATATCTATATTCTCTCTTCATCTTTGATATAAACAAAATATACGTTCACTATCAATTTTTAAAGAGATAATTAATTTTGACTTTTTTAAACAATGACGTTTGTGAATTTTATGATAATAGAAATTCTGAATACTTGATTTATTCAACTAAATTCGTTATACATATATATATATATATATGTGTGTGTGTGTGTGTGTCTGTGTGTCTATGTCTGTGTATCCAATAAACTTACTCTTTGGTGATAACAGGACGAAGGAGAAGAAAACAGCATACTCTTACAAGTGCTTCCATATGTTCACCGTATGAACCACCAGATGAGCATGAACTCATTTCCTCTATCAAAGTAACCGTTCAGAAGTGGTTTATTTTCTGTGTCACATACCTTGAAATAGTGATGTACGACTAAAAATCATCGTGTATCTTAAAATATGTGAAATCTTTAACACCACTTGCATTCATAAGAAAAAAATGGATCTCAAGATTCTGGGCAATCTAGGGCCCTTTCTTTTGGATTCGCCGATGCATGACCCCCCCCCCCATTGCCCTCTGCTAAAGCAAGTAAGTTAAATTATAATTTTTATCTTATTTAGATATTTTTATTTTAGTATGTGTATTTTTTTTGTTTCATTTTAGAACTGAATAGTGAAATTTTTTTTTGGATTTGGGATTTTTATCAACTTTTGTTATAAAATAATTTGCTGAGGGCTGTTTGGAACCATAAAATATGTTAAATCACGTATTTCTATTCGAAGCCCAAAGCAGCATTTAAATCACGTAATCTCCTCTTTTGTCTTCGAAATAGTTGGATTAAAAATACTTTTAAAGTTTTTATATATGCTTAATTTTGTGATTTTTAAGTATTGAATTGAATTTATATTTCCTATATAACTCAATATATATATATAGTTATATATATATATATATATATATATATATAATTTCGGTTTTATAGCTTCCTAAATATCTATTTATTCAAGCAACGAAACATCATTTCATTTCATATTTTTGCCGCATTTTAATTGTTAAAACTGAAAAACAAAACCCAGTTTCCAACAAATCAGAAATTTTGGCAGAACAAAGAAGTTTTCGAAAACCATTTTCTGTGAAGATGCTGGGATATATTTGACTTTTGTTCTTGAACAAGGGGAGCATTAGTCTAAATTTGGGACCAAGGAGTACACCGAAAAAAGATTTTGAAAATCAGTGTTACTTCTCATAGAGATGAACTCAAAAGGATTTAGAATTTCCCGCAAGACAAAAAAGAAAATAAATTAAAAGAGTGTTTACGAAAGCAGTTAATTGTTAAAGCATCAATCGGATTAAAAATGTTCGTTTTGATATTTTCTCTGAAAAAAAAAGTATTGTCACTTAAAGCGGCAAAAGCCATAGATCACTCACCTTTCTGGAATAGGCGGTGCCTTGACTGCAGCAGATATTTGAGCCTTAGGTTGTAGAGCAGGAGTATCTTCAGAGCACACATCCTCGAAAGGATTGTTGCTTGTGACGAATGGGTTTCTGCTCTCCGCACCAACTCTGAAAGGATTAGTTTCATCTTGACAGAAGGGATTGGAGTTGCTTTCCTCCACCGTCGTTTCTGTTAATCCATTTGTAGAACATGAGTTGTAATCGATGCCATTTTCAACCAAAACCCCGTGGAAATTCACTGGTCCGTTCATTCTTTGTTCTTGTTCAAACTCTGAAAAATCTGGAAAGACAGTTCGTTGTTCATTAGCTGTACAGGACACAGTTTCGACCATTACAGAATTCAAAGCTTCCGGCACATCCGTTTTTGATTCATTTTCTCCGAAAGAATTATCAATATTTTTTGGAGTAGAAACTGATTGATCATTATTAACTTCTGATTGATTTGATGCTGAGTTAGATTTAGAACTTTCGGCATTTATCTTTTTGGAAACGCTAATCTTAGGGCTTTTGAGAACCTTAGGACCTGCTCTAGCACCTGAAGTGGGGGCGGCGGATCGATTAGCAGATGATATGGGTCGAGGGATTCGAGAGGGTTGATCAGGAGTTCCCGGATCACTTCTGGTCCGTCGAGCTGGAGAATGCAGACTCATTCTTGGTGGTATGTTTGGAGTCGGGTAAGATCTCTTCGGGGTGGAGGGAGGAGGTATTATAGGTATAATTTTGTCTGATTTCGGTTTTTTTGCAGGTGGTTTCTCCGCGCTCTTGAATCCGTTCACCAACTTAGTACGAATTGGCACACATGGTAAAGAAGTAACTTCGGAAGACTTTTCCGAATTGATGCAGCCATTTTCATCTTTGGGAAGAGTCTTTTCGGACTGAAGGGAGGGCTCAGGTTTTTTGTCTTCTTGCTTTTGCGAATCTAATGAATTGGAATCGTGATTAGGTTGAGCATTGACAAGTGTTTTGTCAAGGTCATCAGCTTCACTATGAACGTCTTCGCAGCTGCTGCTGTTGGTGATGACCACGATTGGACCTCTCTGGATTTCATTCTTTCGTGGAAGACGATCTTCTTCTTTTTGTCCTTGATGAGCATCTAGTTCCTTTTCTAACCTGTGAAGAATGAAATAGAAGTTGTTATATTTAGTCACACGTCTAATAACGAATCTCAGCCTAATTAATAAGACAAAAATATTTACTCTCGTAAATTTTCAAAGGAGTTGAATAGAGAGCGTGTTGTGGGGCAAAAGTTTTATTAGTACTTCTTTTTTGCGAATTGTGATTCGGGTTATCTCTTTTCAGCTATTTAAATTTAGTCTAAAAAAGGCTTAAATTCATTAAATGGGCGAAAGCGAAAAAAAAAAAAAAAAAAAGGTGGTGGTATTCACTTAGACGGAAGAAAAATTTGTAACTAATATTTTTACGCAGAGACAAACCAATGAAAGCTTAATGCGTAGATGAACCCTCAAAAATATTGTTTTTTTGCTGTTTTAGTGAAAAGATATTTACTGTATCCTTTACAATTTGGTTAACTGAATTTTTTTTGATGCGACCGTCAAGACCGGGCAGAAGTAGGCTCGAACTGTGCGCGCGCATAAGGCCTCACGTCAACAATTGATTTTGCAATTTTTGAATGGTTTCAACACAGAATATTTTTTTACTCACAGGTTTAAAAGCAACATCATTTTTTTTCTTAAGGTTTTAACACATTACCACCTTGCAAAACAATAATGATTGCATTTATTTATTCAATGGAATCAAAATTTGTCGTCGATTTTTGTATCTCAGGATCACAATACTTCAAAATAGTACAATATTCATTTAAAATAAATTTGTTTGAATGATATCCAGATTTTGTTAATGCTCTGAAAGTTATTTTATCTTAACTTTGAACCGTCGCATCAGCAGAAATATCTTTCTCACGATTGAAAATTAAAAATAACTTAGGATTTAACAATTTATCTCCTTGTCCATTTTATGTGTCGAATCTAAATCAGCTAAAAACTAAATTAGGATATTGTTATAAACGAATCTGCTGTGAAACATGTGAAAAAATTAAATGAAAATCAATCATACATTGTAGCTTATTCTGTATGTGGCATACCAAATTATATTTTATAACTACATGAAGCAAACATTTTTGCTCTTTAATTTTTTTTTATCAACAACATAAATGATAATTTCGTTCAAATTATTTAATTGTGTATCAATTTCATATTCTGTTTTGTATATTAATTTGTACAATGTAATAAACGGCACATACAGAACGAAATAAACCACTTTATTGTACGAAATTTGTTCAAGGCCTCGCAAATTAACTTACAGCCATACCCCACTTTTATTACATTTGGCCCTGGCGCCAAGTATCCGGGGCGTGTTATTTCTGATTGATTGTTATTAACGTCACATTTAGAAGCAACGTGAAAACTAAATACGACAGACCTCACAATTTTGAACATCTGTCAAATGATGAGGACGACACCTGAGCTGGCACCTCCCTCTCCAAACTCCCATATCACGTCAGCATGAGGACCTGCAGCCTCGATCAGATTTAACGTGCATCAGTCCTCTAGACGACGGGTCCTTAGTGGCATCAGAACCTGAACTCATGACTGGACGGAAACAACACCGACCTTGAGTTTCCAACCATGTCCACTATCTGCTCATGTAGTGATTGATTTTAAAAAGACATTTAATATTTCTTAATGCTACATGAGTGTATGTAAATTTTAATTCGATTACATGTTCTTTACAGGCTCATCTGTCAATTTTAATGCACCTCTTATGCGCAAGCTTACCTTTCGAAAGGCGAAAGGACCTTCTGTAGGTCGAAGGGAGCAGCATCCGTTCTAGGTCCCCTCTCCGAGAAGCTCGAGTTGGCTGTACTAGTGCGCGAGAATCTGTCCACCACAGTGGACACGGAACTTCCAGTATCGTCTGTGTCCGACTCCAGGAGGGCTTCCAGATCATCCTCTTCTTCCGGTATGACATCCATGTAAGAAAAGTCGGAGGGTGGTTCGCGGAAAAAGGCTTGGTTGCCGGACAGGAAGGCGTCCCAGGCGGTGAAGGTGGATGGAGAGGGGTGGTCATCCACGGGATAAAATTCGAGGTCAGCGTCCATATCGAAAGGCCTAGAAAACGAGAGATCACAGTCCGTCATTTGTTGTCATAGGATCAATGAATTTTTAAGAGCATGCAATGCGAGGTAAAAGTCTTTAATTACGATTGGGTTAGG
Source organism: Nephila pilipes (assembly GCA_019974015.1). NCBI lineage: Eukaryota > Metazoa > Arthropoda > Arachnida > Araneae > Nephilidae > Nephila > Nephila pilipes. Next base: position 226,421 of record BMAW01027575.1, on the reverse strand, counting down.
ATTCGATGTTGTGAGAGATACTATTAAGTTTTAATTTTTATCACCCGGCTCTAAGTACCGGGATTCAAGCTATTTTGAAATGCTTACAAAGTACGATTTGTACTAAAAGCTTCTTTGGGGTAAATCCTTTAAAAAAAAAAACCAAGAATTTTAAACTGGGAAATTGAATAATTAATTTTTTTGAAACAAATGTAACAATATATTTTTATGCTGCTTACATAAAATATTTGTCGTGTCCTTTGGATTTTCGTATTTATTATCCACTCTCTTTTCTCTCATTTTTTAGAAATAAAAGTAGATCAAAACTTTAACCTTTATCAATATAACTCAGTTGGAACAAAACGCGAGAGAAAAGGAAAGTCAAATTGAACTAAAATCTCTTTTCTTTTGGATATGCGTGCTTGTTACGGAAGCCAGTTGTTCAATGCATACTGATAACTTTTTTGTCTCATAACTCCCTTGCAATTTACTCTATTTTCCCTGCCTTTTCATAAATTTCAGCAAGAGAAAGGTTTAATTACAAGAGTTTTTATTTTTTTTAAACTTACTTCTTCACATTATATTATTTTTAAAATATTCAAATGGAACATAAAGCTTACTAAAAAGAAATTATTTCTCCGACAGTGAATTTAAGCTCCAGATTTGCATGATTTATTAATAATGCAGACGCAGATTATGAAAGTCACGTTTTTACGATTTATAAAAACGAAGTTTATGCTTTAGAATCAAACATGATCGTTGAACCCTACTTTAGGTGAAAAATTTAAAGAAATTTTTTTACCAAGATGCCTTGACGCTTCAATAAGAAACATTTCTTTTTTGGATTTGCATTCTAATGAACAAATTCGTTTACTTTATAATATTTTTTTAAAAAGAGCTTTTTTTTTTTTTTTTTTTTTTGCATACACCATTCATTTTCACCGAGTGAAATTACTCAATCTCCGTAACGTATTTAATATTATCACTGTTTTATTTCGATCGATGCTCGACCTAAATACTTTTTTGATGCTATGATTTCTTTACGCTTTTACTGTTTTAATTAGTGTTGATTTTAAATATTTCATTTTATTTCAGCTTTGTTATGCTAATAATTTTCTTAAACTGTTTGGAAAGGAAAGATTAAAAGTAAAGCCTGATTAATTGATTCAGCCAGGAAGGCAATACTTGTATACCAAACAAACTCGGAGCCAATATTTACATTTATTACTGTAAGCACAAATTGAGGCCAATGGAGTCTCGAGTCACGTATTTTATTTGATTAACAAAGTCTTTGACCTTTTATTTGCTTAAATTTACTGTTAAATAGGTTCATTTATATTCATCGGCAATCATCTCAGGTTTTATTTTAATTGAGATGATTGATCTGAAGTTTATATACTTTTCATTTCAGTTTTATTCCTCGATCTGTTAATAATTTTGTTGTACCCAAATTCATTACGCTGTTTAAATGTGCAAATAATCTAGTAAATTATAACACATTTATATATTCATATAGGCTGTAGAATAATTACTTTATCTTCAAGTGTATGTGTACTCATGTATTTATGTTTATAAATATATTTTTAATACTATTAAATTTTAAATATATTTTAGGCGCTTTTTTTAAATTATAATTGAATCGGTCATTTTGAAAACGGGTAATTTCCAATTTTTTTTATAAATCCACTTTTAAGTAATTGCACAATTCTATAGCCCTGACTATAGAATTTCACATGAAAAGGGGACATACGAGGGAGTACCATAATGTTTTAATCATTATTAAGAAATAACCAAATATCAGGATAAAACGTATTCTGCATATTTATTGATCCTTATGTATATAGTGTTGTAAATTGCAGGTGTTAATCTTAATTTGTTTGGTTCCAGGAAGCCGTTGATTGAAGTAACCCGCAGTATGGAGAAGACAGAGTTCAATCTGCTGAGTTCTACAATGACGACATTCGAAAGGTCAAGAAACCAGGAGGGAGAACATGCTGGGAAAGAAATGTATAACTCTGGATGGTGGCTATATAGAGATATCTTATGAATAATAAATAAAAATTAAGGTTCTGTCTCGATTATTTTTGGTAATTAAAACTGTACGATACTGAAGGTTACTTCAATATACGGCTTCTTGAAACCAAACAGATCAACATGAATAACTTTATTTTCATTATATACTTAAGAATTGGTTAACTTACAGAACAAATTTTATCCAGTTATCTTAGTAATAAATAAAATTTTAAGACCCGCCCCTTGCATTTCATACTTTAAAACACTTCTAGATAGATCCCATTCAAGCGTTCCTTTTGAAAACGGATCATCTAGTGCAGTGGTATTCAACCTTTTAAATCTTGGCGAACCCTTTGAGCTTACCATTTTTCAACTTGATCAAAGAGCAGGAAAAATAGAATACCAAAGCTTTATCCTACCGAGATTTACAAAATTATTATTGCCATCTTTATTTTATCAAAATACAAACATCTTAATAAGATAATGAGTAGAAAGGTAGATAAAAGTGATTTTTTGGGGTGGGGTGTCTAAAATATATTCTTTGAATAATAAACAAAAGCAACAATAATTGAAATTATAATAAATTAATAAAAAGAATATATAATGACTTGGCTGTGATTGTTTTGTGTTGCATAGTATTTTTAAGTCTGGAATAATTGTTGAAATCTGCAATGAACCTAACGTGATCCTCAGCACCCAAACTGTTTCTGTGTGTTTTTTTTTATAATACCATACAAAGAGAAAGAATTTTCGCTTACATAGGTTGAAACATATGACATTAGACGTTTCACGGCTCTTTTGGAAATTTCAGGATATTCTTTTCTAATGTCAATCCAAAAATACATAATATCAACTGGACTATTCGGAGGTTCACAATCATGAAACGAATTTTGGAATTTTGGATCCCTGATAATTTTTTTGATCAGGAAAATATTCAAGAAATGTTTTTTGTAGATCAGATTAATGTTGAACCAAACTAATTTTTACATTTTTATCAGGATTAGCGTAAACATCTACTAAAGTATTACGCAAATTAAGAAAGCATTAAATATTCTCTTTGAAAATACATTATTCCCAGAACTTCAATTTTAAGAGTGGTGTCAGTTTTACTTTATACCTTGAAAATAGTGAAATAAGTGGGCGATTCTTCACCTAAGCGAAATAATGGAGACTAATGTGTGACCTAATGCGTCTCGATTAATATATTTGAAGCATGTGATTTTTACGAAATTTAAGAATTTATTTTATCCATAAAATATTTATATATATTTATTTTTATAAGCAAACCGCATTTAAGAATTTGATCTTTTATAAAAAATAAAATTTTAATAATATTTTGCCGTTTTGATTAAGCAAATAGTGATTTTTTGTGGAACCTCTATCAAAGTTAATGGGAATCCTAAGGTTCCGCAGAACCCAGTTTGTAGACCTCTGATCTAGAGCAAGGCTCTCATCTCCTCCGCCGCATATGCGCTGACTACATTTCACGACCGCGCTGCTACATATTAGGCCAACTTCTAATTTTCCTATTCGACGCCGAAAAAAATCGGAAAAATTAGGAAAGGACAAATTGCCTCCATGATAAGATTTATACCTCCACAACAGTATGAAACTTTATAATAGAGAATCTTCTACAAATACAAAAAAAAGTTCAATGCAAAGTTTTGCAAAGAACAGATTTAGTCATCCAAGATGTGCTTTTTTTTTTAATGGGTTTTCTTTAACTCACATTGTAACTTTGTCTGGTTTAAAACTGTAAAAGTTTTTTCTTCATATTTTAAAGTGCTGAATTGATCATAAAAATTATTTCAATTTTCAATGAAATATTTAATATATTATCTATAATTAATGTAAAAAATAAGAGTACTTGTTCGAAACAATTATCTCAATACCCTAAATCTAAATTTTGTTGAACGAATAGACTTTCACTGGCTAATGAATTTAGTATTTCTCATAGATATAACTAAAAAATTGAATTAATTAAATTTCAAGGTGTGGGAAAAAAGACAAACATCGAGTTTTTATGATGAGATATGTAAAATCGTTTAAAGCTAAACGGGAATTGGTTGATATCACATCTGCAGAGGAAGTCCCTTTTGCATTTCCTAATCATGAAAAAAAAAAAAAAGAGAAGTTAAAATTCACTTGACCCTCATTTGTTATCAATCTTCAGTTACTTCAAGATTAGTTCGAAAAACGATTTCAGTAGCTTAATAATTAATATCGAGCGAATGGTCACCTTTTTCCATCAGTTTTTTTACTTGCCAAGCAAATATAACCGAAATCGTTGCATATATTGCGAAGTTTATTCAAGCAAAAACGAAGAGCTGGAGTTAGAAATTTCTGATCTTCAAAACGACATTATCTTATAATTCGATGTACCAGATCAGAATTTCTTGGATGGAGTTGACAGAAATAAATTATTTTTTTAAGAGCATCATACAAGACAAAATCATTTTTTGGTTCCACGTACATATGTGTGAATCATTGTTTTTAATAAAATATCGTAAAGTCATAGCACAAATCTCGAGTTGCAAATCAACGTCTTGATAATTGCTTACGAGCAAGAATATCATTATACTCTCCCAATTTTGAAGCAATAGCCAATGAATTGCAATTCTAGAAATCACATTGATTTTTATAAAAATGTTTTATACCAACGAATTGCAGCAAAAAAATTTTAAACCTTAAAATTATATTTTTGGAATAATTTTTATATATTATTTATATTATTAATTATATCAATCTATGAATTTACATTGAAAAATAAATGTGTGCACCGCTCTTCCGGTATTATAAACGTGCTCTGAGGTACAAGTAGTCGGAGGATCCCTGATTTAGAAGAACAATGTCTATAAATTAAAAAACAAGAACAAGATGACTGCCAGCTAGCTTTTCATTCCAAATTCAAAATTCAACTGTACCAAAGAAGGAAAATTCCCTATCCATAATAAGAGAATACAGGACATCTGGAAGTTCTATCAATATGTACCAGCCAGTTATTAAGACTTCTACAACGATATAACGAAATAATAAATTACTTGAGCCCACAACTACAATAGACGAAGCACCTGAACAACTGTAGCTTTCTCTCTCACTTATCATGCCGATTACATGTAAATCATGTAAAATTTGAAAACGTGTCATCTCCGCATAAGAAAAATACTTCTCCTAAGAATTTTATAGGACTCCAAATAATCATGGAGGCATTTTTACATCACATGAAATTCTTTTCAAAAATAGAAAATTATTGAGAATTTTTCTGGAAATATTATTTAAAGAAATTGTATTTGTTTCAGTAAAATTTGTGAAGATGGAGACTCTTTTTCAAAATGTTTGATTCAATTACCGTTGGCGTTAAAATGTTTGTGGCTCCATCTAGGAGTTAAAAATAAAACGATTCGAGAAAATGTGCGAGTTCTTACTTTGGGTTGGTTTTGTTATCAGATGGAGGAGATGAGAATTTCTTGATAATTGATGAATAAGAAAATTTCTTATGCTGCTTAGTTTCTTCTCCGAATGTTATAGTCTGTGTCTGAAGATCATAGGACCGAGAGGAAGAGGTGGCATTGTCGCAGGTGCAAGTGAGTTTAGGTGTCTTTTTCTGAGGCTGCTGGGGTATGTCGAATGAGACGGATTTCCGGAGGAGGTAACCCTTCCGCTTTCTCTCCATCCTCCCCTCAGGAGGAGGGTTCATTCATTTTTAAACTCATCATGATTCATCTGGAAGAAAATGTTTATTCATATAAATCAAATCCAAACACAGTTTTACAAAAATCAATATAATTTATACAACTATAGATACATAAAAATATTTCTTCTCTTAAAATTAGCATTTTAAATATTTCTATCCGGATTCACCATTCCAAGAAAGAAATAGCTTGTGTTAGAACTCGATTATCTTGTTGTTTTAATGACTTTTCTCAATGAACTTGAAAAAAGAAAAATTAATACAACATATTTTTTAAGAATATAGTTTCAACATGAAGAAGTTGGCTTTCAAGCAAAAGAAGTTGCTTTAAAAATTAACTCCTGCAGGATTTGTGCATCTAAAATAGAGAAACTTAATAAAATTATTCATAGTCAAAACATATAATATTTGATTTAATTTTCTTCCGAATTAAGGAATTCCCTAGTTTATTTATTATTAATTTAATTTTTTACTTATTTTTTTAATTTTATTCTATATGTAATAAGAAATCGTATGTTCTTTATTCAAAGAACACATCCAGGAAAAGTGAAATAAAATAAAATATTTATTTATTATTCTTTTTGAGTCTTAGAGTTCAGTTCGTGGTTCATTATTATTAAAACACAATACAAATTATTTATTGCATCTTAGTCTTCAATATTTTACGAAAGTAATAAAAGCTAATTTTAAGAAAAATTAATCATTAGTTTTTAATCTAATAAAAAAATCCTATATTTAAATTTTTAAAATACAGTTGTCTATATAGTTATTTGTTAAAAACAATGATCTATAATAATCATAATAAACCTGCAAAAAGTATAAATTTATTACAATGATAACGGAAAATTCAAGCATATTAAAGTATAATTATAGAAATTAAATATAGGATGAATGGGTTTAAAATGAAGGGAAAATTAATATGAATAAGTTTTATATTGAGTGAGTTTGTAGATAAAAGAAGTATAATTTAATCTTCATAAGTGTCTGGATCTTTTCCTAATAAATACCCCAATTAATATTTCCCTTTCTTGTTATAGCCATAATCTGCATCACATCAAATTTATCAAAATTTATTTTAAAATGTTACTGCTTATATTATTCTTATATTTTGAATTATAATTTATAACCCAAACGGTTTTCTTGAATCATATTTCTTAAAAAAAAGTAGTTAAGTTCTTAGTTCTTTCTATGGATAATAGATGGCAGCACAATGATCTACGCAGGTCCTCAGATTTGAAATGTGCATTTCGTGGAATGTCAATTTACTAGGTAATTTTAATTCGCAATCGTTTCATTTTTTGCTTTGCTTGAATATTCTTTGGTTCTAACGATTCAAAACTACCTAAATAATTCAAATGTATGTTATTACAGTGATTATAACGTAATAAAACTCAATAAGAAAGAAGCAGAGTAAACTTATTTTACCAAAGAAATTTGTTAAGTAGAGCTTATAAGTTTATTTCACTAAATGTAATTCGTCTTCTGTTTTATGAAAAACATAATTATTTCTATTTAACTTGCTGAAATTAACAATTTCCATAAAATGCATTTATTTCGGGAATTTTAACGTGTAATGGACCACTAACAACCCACGGACAATGCAAACTACACTTATTAATACGGTAAAACATAGTTAAGTCGACTTAATTGAGACCAAAACTTGTCCGGAATATCCAGATTAAAAGAGAAACGAGAAAATGTAACAAATAAAACAAATTCACAGAAAATTATCTTTGTATTGAATAAATCGAGTGCGAATCAAATTTACAGACTATAAAAGAACGGTTACTTTGTGAACTACAGAAGTGAGCTTAAAATTATTTTAATGCGTTTAGAATAAAGGTTTCCAAAGTAATCTATATGGACCCCCAGGGTTCACTCCCGATCTGCAAGGGATCCATGTCAATGAAAGAAAAAACTGGGGATAAAAAGGGGTCCAAGAAACTAAATCCCAATTAAGCAGGTTTATCACTAAACTTTACGCGTTCTGTAAAAGCCAAAAGGCACCTAACACACACTTTACCTCAATTTTCTTACATTATACATATTTATTGAATAGGCATATATATTAACTAAATATATTGTAATTAAGTGTGTTTCATAGACTTGTGTAAGTAGATACCTATGCGTTTTGTGGTTACAACACTTATACATTATAAAAACTTGCACATTTAATATCAGTATAAACGCAATGTGCGCATTCGTGCAGCAACAACACTTGTTTAGACATGTACTGGAGCTTTGCAAGGACGACACAGACTTGTACCCTTTGTGCTTGAACTTACTTGTCTAATTCATCAATTATAAATACAAACAGTGCATTTGTTTTCAGAATTTTGAGAAGAAAAGTGATAAGTAAATATTTTCAAAAATATATATAGGTAGCTAGATACATACAAGTCATCTTATTTGAACTTCGAGAAAAGTAAATAAATGTATTATTTCTTATAAAATTATCTTTTTGTAGTTCCTTCTATTGTGTAGAGATACCGCTTAGGTTTACAATCCCGCAAAATAGTTAAGATTTAAACGGACTATTCTAAGAATAATAACAAAGATAGTTTTGCGGATTTCTTATGTTTTGTGGCGAACGAAACATCCCTTTTTAAAACTCAATACAATATTTTGCAATACAACGAGTATAACTTAATTGAGATTGAGAAAGCAGTTAGGTTTTTGTTTTTGAATGGTTTGAGGCATTTTATGGTGGACATAAGATGGAATTTTTAATTTTCTTAACATTTTGTATAAAGAAAATTTTGCTGAAACCTTAATTTAAAGAATATTACAACTTGCTAAGAAATGCTCTGACTTAAAAAGCACCTTACGTAACTCAAGATTAAAATAAGGTTTTACACCAAGAATCATATTTTAATTGTTATGTCTTATCATTTTTAATAGTTTAATTTTTGTACTCAGATAACTGCTACTAAATACGGATCTTAAAAGGAATGTAGGTTAGTAAAGCGTTGCTTATATGAAGTTCGGTTTCAATTCAGGATTGTCGGGCAAACGCCTGCCCATGTGCTCTTTATGCAACAAAGCTTTACTCAATGACTCTATGAAACCACACAAACTGGAAGATAATTGGAGAAGGAGTCACACTGATAAAACAGGCATTGATTTGAAATACTTTCAAATACCGAAAGAAAACTTTAGAAGAGACCAACAATAGACTGTATGTTCACTGCGACGTCGAAAAGAGATGATGGGTTTGAAGAGTCTTACAATATCTCACTACTTAATAGAAAAATCAGAAAAGCCGTATACTATAGGAGAACAGCTTATATTGCCAGCTATTGAAAAGGTTTTAAAAACTGTTCTACACAATCCTGCATAAGGTATACTCAGAAGAATTTTTTTGAGTAATTTTTTTGAGAGAATTTTTTTTTCATCACTCATTCCATCAATACAATTAAAATATGTATTGATGGAATGAGTGATGATGATGAAACCGTTTTGCGTACTTTTCTGTAAATGACCAATTTCTCCATTCAATTGGATGTGTCAACTTTACCTAGAAATGAAACTCAATTAATGCCATCTGTTCGTTATGACAGAAGGAAATCCACAAAATACTTCTTTTCGTGAGATCTTTGACAACAGACAATAAAGGCGAATCAATACTCAATGTTTTGATAGATTATTTCGTGGAAAAAGATCGAGCAATCTCTTTATCAAGTATAATGTAAGCAGCAGAAGATGGAGCATCTGCCACGTTTAGACGCTACCGGTGACTTTATGAGCCATTTAAAACAAAATGTATCCAAGATATTTACAATACGCTGCATCATTCATCGGTAAGATTTAGTAGCTACAAATCTGAGTGGCAGATTGCATCAATTTGTTCATTTCGTCCAAAGCGCAGTAAACCAAATTCGGAGCAATATGTTGAATGCTAATTTTTTTCCCCAATTGTGTGGAGAAAATGTTGGGAACTTACTTCGATCACTTCTTCACTCTGAAGTGCGCAGGATGTCAACAAACTTCTACCTGATTTTTTTGAGACTGTTTTAGAATATTTTTGAATCCCATTCTAAAAGAAAATTTAATCAAATAGGAAATAAACATTGCTTATTCAACATATTTGTTTACTAACACGCTTTAATGAGGTTAACTTGCAGTTACAAGGAGAAGATCTAAATTTAATAAAAATCAAGCCCCATCATTCAGATTTTATTGCCAAAATTAAAGTAATGCAGCTGAAAATGTCCCCAGTTTACCAATCTGTCACAGACAAACTGTCTGGCTACGTTCAACATTTAATGGACTTTTACACAGACTTTAAAACCAGGTTTGAGGAGGTTTTGACTAGGGAAAAACCACAGGGGATTATAAATCAATACGGTGACATTAAAGAATCGGATATCATGTTACAAAAACTGATTGAAATAAACACTAGCGAAGAACTTAAGGCGCAGTTTAGAAAGGGATATTCGTAATTCTAGCTAAGAGAGAAATACCTGTAACTTATCCTGCATTACGGACTACTGCAAGAAAATTTTTGATAGCTTTTCCATCTTCATGCCTTGTAAAAAGGGATTTCTGAGGAGTTGCCAATTTACTTAGGGAAAAAAAGATTGGAAATCATTGGCCGAGGAGATATAAGATTAAGCCCGATTAATCTGAAGCCAAACAGTAAAAAATTTCTTATTAAAGCATTAGGTTTATCCCTCTCGTTTAGAGCACTGATTTTTTTTGCATACTTATTTTATTTAAGAATGTTACTAAATTTGAAATTCATGTCATTTTTATTGATAAAATTATATGAATGACAATTTTACTTGTTTTTTTTTAATTTAAGTTTTTCCACTCTACAGTAAACCCTACCAAAGTGAATAGCTTCGAGTCAGCTGTCAAAAACACGCGGGAAGTTGAAGAATTTCTTAAAAATTCCAAATTAGGGTAGCATTCAAAAATCACTCAATCAGTGTGAAATATCACCTAACAGCAAAGTCACTGTCAAGTAAATTTCACGCTTTTCATACATTTTGCTTTCACCTGAGTGTTTTGGAACGCTTTGGGTGGAACTTTCCCCCTCAGTTTCACTATATAAATATTACACTGCCTGAGTGGTTTTGGAATGATCCTTAGGAAGGTGTCTACGAAAAACAGAAATGATTGGCAAGTGGTCCAAAGGACAAAAAAGTTCGAGAGATTATTTAGTCGATGTATCACCATATGCCATTGTTACTGGTGATAAGAGGTGTAATTAAGGTTTTGTTGATTTACACAGAACACATTTGTAAGCCTCCTATCCCTTTTTCGCCTTTCATACATTCCTTGCAGTTAGATTCCAGTAAGTAAAATAATTTTTCAAAATACGTGGAAATTTAAAAAAAAAAAAAATTCCTCGCGCAGACCTATTCTTAGATCTGAGTTAAATGATTCCGATTTAATGAAGCTGTACTGTATAAATGATGGGTATCTGAATTGTAGTGAACTATTGATTGATTAGAGTAATAAAATTAAACTGGTTGCAGTAACTGGTTGTAGTTGGTAAATCAGTGATTTTTTTCTTGTGCACGAAATATTATTAGTTCATTTTCAATGCATTTTTATATTTAATCAAATAACACATCAATTTGTGGAAAACGTTCCTTCCGGCTATTTGTTGAAGCACTTCTAGGATTCCGAGGTCGAAGCTCCAGGGGTACAGATTTCCAAATTATGATCAAGAAATGCTTTGCAAACACAAACTGTGGTATTTTCAAGAACTAAATATTAGTACTCTCGAAATCAGAGGGATAATTTCTGTTTTTGCAACGAAAAATTTTAAAATTAATCTCACTTTTATTTTTATTGATGGCGTATTATTGTAAAGAATATTCAAAGCTTTACAAACAAACCTGGAAATTATAAAAATCAGAAAAAAAATATTCAACAAAAATTTTATTTATCATATTTTTATATTTAGAATAAAACACTTTCACCCACGAAAACATCAACACGGAAGTAAAATACATGCATTTTTTTCTACAGTTAAGAAAGAATAAAATCAAAACTTTAAGCATTTAGGTAATTCGTTAATTATCAAATGGTGTAACATTGTTACTTAAAACTACACATTGAATTTTTCAAATGTTCCTATATGATGAATTAAAGCGTCGGTCAGGTGTGCGATAAACACTTGAAAATCGCCAACTGATTGATCTATTGTCTTATTTATGTCACATTTGTAAACAGCACGAGGGCTATTAGAAACGTACCTCGCAATTTGAGCTCAATTGACAAGAATAATCATTGGCTAAAGAAGCTGGAAACCCACTCTACAAACTTCCACACCATTTCAATATGAGGATATTGAGCCTCGAGAAATTTATTTTGCATCCGCAGTTCTACACGATGGGTCTTCAGTAAAATAGGACTCTAAACCAGGACAAAAGCAAAGACGACTATGACCACTCAGCAACAGCAACCTTGATAATAGTTTATGCCAACCACTAAGGAAATATTGTGAGTGATACAGTTTTCTTTGCTTGATAAAACTGAACCAAAGCAATATTTTTCCTACTTGAGTTCGTTTGAAATCGATTGCTTTAAAAGTGAATTTTTGAAGCCACGGTGTACGAAAAAAAATATGGATTACTCCCAGAGAAACGAAAATAGCCTCGATTATATATCGTAGTTGAGATAACGTCTTTTGTGTAATGAAATACGGGGCATTTAAATGTAACTCAGTTTTTTTTTCGGTAATGTTACTCGAGGGTAGTAAAATGAACTAATGACAATCAACAGTAAGTAACAACCTGATCCATGATGTGATGGTAAGGATTACACACCCAAACCTCTCTCTCAAAGCTTCCTGTTCCTTGCTTGAGATGACTTTATGTATCAGAATCAGCGAATAGCGAAACGTTATATTGTATTTAAAGTAAAGCTCGAGGGACTTGCTGTTTGTTGATTATTAGAAAAATATCACACTTAACTCTTTACCTGTTTAACTCGATATCGCTCAGTAAAAGCAATTAGAAATATAAAAAGTGGGCAATAAAATGATTTTTGAGACACTGTAAAAATATTTAATATTTAGATTAAAAACAGAAACATTTTATCGTCCTATTTTCGCTGTTTCAAAACAAAAACCACAAGACCGTATCTATTTTTTTCAAATATATTTCGAAATAGATTTTTTTAACTGTATAAATGGTTTTGATGAACACGATAATGGATTTCAAATATAAACTCAAAGAAAAATAATAGTCGTCAAGAGAAACAAATAGAAATTATTCGAAATAGAAGTACTTTTTTCCTAAGCCTTATCTGCCTCGGTCGACTGAAATCGAAACTATAACAGGGTGGCATCATTCTTTTTTTTCTTCTTATATCTGAATTTATTTATTATCAAAATGTATTCTTATATTTAAAAAAAAACTAACTTTTATCTCCCAAAACAAGGAAATAAATTTGAAGTAAAAAATTTATTGTTTTTTGTAAATTGGTAAACATCGCAAAACGTAATAAATAATATCAATCGAAAGCAGTCACAAATCTCTTTACTCTTTTCGAACTGAATGCAAATTATTGATTTGCATTCAGTTTAGACTTTTGCTGATTGAATTATGAAGGACGTAGGGGAGCAAAAGCAATTATACCGTTTATGTGTATTTGTAAACATGTGGGATATAATTATAAGAAAATAAATACATTTTTAGTTAAAAGAATATAATTTTTGCTTTGATTTTTCTGAACGTTAAAAATTAATATTTCACACTATGACCTGAGGAATTTTATGGACTTTTCCCTTCCAATATACCCACCGGACCGAACATTTTTCTAGCGGTATCTCTTAATAAAAGTTAAATACATATACTAGGAACTGCTTCAAAGGGACCAAGAGAATTGTCTCTTAAATAGAAATGCCCCTTACAAGAGGTACTACTGTATATATCTTGAACGTCAATAATCATCAACATTTTTACTGTATCAATACATGAATTCTTAATCAACTCTTTTTTTATCGCATGTTACAGATCATGGGTGTCTAAACTATGACCGTTTGAGGGCCACATTGCAACAATAACAACAACAACAACAACAAAAAATGCTGGGCAGCACATACAATATTTTTTCAACAAATTGAAATAAAAATTAACTCTATGTAGTTTTACTAAAGTAAATTAACTTCTTTTTATTATAATTTTTTAAATTTGAATTAGATATGCAAAAGTAAGTATTTATTTTAAATTTGCAAAAGTTTCGTTTCATTTAGTTTGGATTTCGTAAAGATGGAAAAAATTCGAATTAATGAGATGGATGAAATTTCTTTTGTTGAACATGCAAATCGATATCAGGTTCAATAAACGAGGTAGCAATTCTTTCTGCATTTTCAAGATGTTTGTCAGTGATCTTTGTCCTATTTTTGTTTTTTGTAAGCTTCTATCTTGAAAACAATTGTTCACAAATATAAGTATTGCCAAAAGCTGAAGACATTAATAAGACTTGACTGGGTAAAATGGGTTATATATCATGGAGTAGGTAATCTTTATAAAACTCCAATAAAGAAACATTCCCAAATTTTTCTTTCGGTTGAACGTCACTTTGCAGTTCAATGCATTCCATTTGAAGATTTGAAGGCAATTTATTTATTTATTGAGAAAATAAGGTAGAAAATATGTTGAAATACTCTTCATTTTTTCGAAAATCTTGAAATCTACTTTCAAACTCTTGAATTAAATCAAAAATTAATGCAGCATATTTTGTGCAACTCACAAGTTTATGTGCAGCCAAAGTACTGAAATATGTCAAATCTTTTATTTTTATTTGATTAAGCCAAAATTTCAATTTTCTTCCAAACGCTGTAATTGTTTGGAACATATTATTAATAAATTGATTTTTTCCTTGAAGTCTCAAATTTAAATCATTCAAATGTTCTGTTAAGTCTACTAAAAAAGCTAATTATAAAATCCAATTTTCGTTCTCAAATTCATTCACAGGTTTCCCTTTAGTTTCCATAAATATTTTTATTTCAGTTCTCAAATTGTAAAATCTTTTGAGCATTTTCCTCTTACTGAACCTTCTTATTTCTGTATAATAAATAACATCTGCAAATTCAGTGCCCAATACCTTAAGAAACTCTTCAAATTGTCTATGATCAAGTCCTTTTGCTCTTATAAAGCTAATGGTTTTTACAACAACGCTTAATCCATTTTCCATTTTTAAAATTTTTCCACGTAAATTACCCTGATGTATATTACAATGATATGCCATCAAGATCGTATTGCCGGTAACGACGGCTTCATTATTAATCATTTTAACGAGTCCCCCATTTTTACCAACTATGGCAGGGGCTCCGTCGGTCATAATAGCTGATAAATTCTTAATAGATAAGGAAAACCTTTTCATCGAATAAATCTACAGACTTGGTTGTGTCTTTTAACGATACTAAAGCAACCATTTCTTCCGTGATATTTTAATGTTCATCGATTCCTCTTATAAAAATTGCCAATCGAGCCGTATCAGAAGCGTCAGTGCTTTCATCCATGGCTAACGAAAAAAATTTAAAATCAGTACAATTACTTTTTGAAGACTTTTCAATTGAATGTATAAATTTAAATATTTTCATAATTTACGTTTAGGCCGCATTTTAAAGGCTTTTGGGCAGCACTTTAGACAAGCATGTTATAGATGAATAATTTTCATAATGGTACCCACAACAGTTCACGGATTACTGGTTGAATTAATCCAAATATCAACAAATCAATCACACATTAATTTTCTATTTTGTCTGTCTCCAGTCATTCTGAATGGTTTGGATAAGTTATATTGTTTGGTTCATGTCGTGGGAAATAATAGTTAAAGAAACTCTAATGTTTTGAAATATGTAGAACCGTATCTAAATATTCTAATGATGTAATATGAAGTACTTTATGTATAAACTTTCTCTCACGTTATGTTAATACTAGAAACTGCTAGATCATGAAAAGAATTTGAAAACTTTTAGATAAGTAATAGAAAAATAAAAACATGAAAATATGCAACAAACTATAACTAATGAATCGAGTTTTTTTTTTGCAATTTATCGGAGAAATCGTAAATGAGCGTTTAGAGATAATTTATTGATTTTTAAAAGTTTAAGGTTTAATAACTGATTTACAGATTTAAAAAAAAAAGTGCTTTAAGAAAATTGTTAGTCAACATTAGAAAATAGGATTTAAATTGGAGATTACTTACTTTAAAGATAGAAAGTCAATGAATACGAATATTAATATAAGTACGCATAGCTGTAAGAAGCATCTCTTTGTAAAGACGAAGTTTTAAATTTTAGAAATGTTTAATAAAGGCGCATTTGTTAATTTTAACGCAAAACTAATTTTTGTCTTTATGATAGGATACACATAAGATGAAATATGAAGCTTGTTACACTCTGAAAAATTGGATTGATTCAAGTAGAATGGAGTAGTAATATACTACAATAAGATGTGATTTCTAATATTAGGGAAGACAGGATTCTGTATTAATAAAGGATGTTTTACTACGCAATTTTCAGCTTATCTACAGATGTGCGATATTTAGACAAGAAAACATATTTAAAGATATTTAAGAAATCAAACTCTTTTATAGTGATTCTAAGGAGAGAGAAACACACAAAGATTAGCACTAAATGTTTAATAGATCTATAAAATGACATTTTTAATAATTTATTTATCTTTGGTTGTATAACACTGATATGATAAATTCTGTACGAACTAAATTTTAATTTTTGTAT
The DNA here is from genome assembly GCA_019974015.1 of Nephila pilipes. Lineage (NCBI taxonomy): Eukaryota > Metazoa > Arthropoda > Arachnida > Araneae > Nephilidae > Nephila > Nephila pilipes. Next base: position 210,030 of record BMAW01027575.1, on the reverse strand, counting down.
TTTTACTTGAAAATTAAAAAAAAAAATACATATGTATTCAAAATACTTTTCATATGAATTACAAAAAAATATAATCCTATTAAATTAAAGAGTAAATTACAATTTTACAATAAAGAGTACAATTTTGGACTGTTCTATAAATATAACTATCATATCAGATTTCGTCACTTTGGGAATTCTGAACATGATTGTGATTACTTTGAGAAGTAGTGAATGCTAAAAGATTATATTGAAGGAAAAAGATACGCCAATGAAATAAAAGACTTAATCATAAAAAGAAATAATGGTGAAGTGAACAATACTTTCAAAAGACGTAACACATTAAATTCTTTGAATAAATCTAAAGCTACCGTTTTGTATATTGAAATTCTCCGATCAAATTCTTAGAATCAAAATATTGAACGTAAGTAGTTAGCTAACTATATACATGTACTTTTAACAATGCATCTTATGAAACAATATCTATACTGATTTACAAGAATTTTACTTTATTTAAAGGGGATGAAACGAATTATTATAATAATAATGTCACTAATAATTATCCAAAAATTGATTACTTTGTAAAAATGACAATCAAGTACTGTAGGAAGAAAATATAAAAAAATTCAAATTTAATCAATTGAATTTCAATTAATTAAGTTTGTTTTATTGATTATATTTTTTCACGGAGTAGGAGAAATGTTAGAATGCATTTAGCATTCTCCAAGTGTTGCTCAAAATGATGCCTTTTTCCTTCGAAAATATTACCAGGAAAATATTCATTAGTTTTAGATATTTATTTCAGAATTGATCTCTAGCGACGGTCATAAATATTTAAATTTTTTTTAGGTAATTCAAAAATTAAATTCTTTTTACAAAGTTTATTCGATTCTTTTTACAAAGATAAAACACAACTCTTCTTTTCGGTAGTTCAGTTCAGTTGCAACATTGATGATTAAAGAATGCATTAAACCGAAAAAAAAAATGAAATTTCTTAGAGAGGGAGTAATAATACATATTTCATCTAGTATAATGCATCCAAATCGTAACCTCCTATCTTCTCATGCAAATGTTATCTCTTTTATTTCCCAAATCGAACATCTGATCGAGTTTCTAAAATTGTAATCTAGATTTGTATAATGGGAATATGAGAGTTATTTGACACTTTTTAAGATATACAAATAAACACAATAGCTATATAAACCCTTTTAGTTTGACAAGCAGGCCATTTGTTACGCATGAAACTCTTGAAAATAATGAGTATAATGTATGGAAAAGATCATTGTTGAGAACTTGAAATAAAATGAAGACTCTTGTTATTCACACGTCATAAAACAGGGTCGAGTGAATGCTTTTTACCGGACTTTTTTTCGCTATAATACAAAAACTTTTTCCTGCTACTGCTTTCCACTATATTCTATGTTTTACCAAATCTAAACATAACAAATTCTTTTTTTTTTCGTTCTGATACACAAGAAAATACTTTTTTGTACGTAATATCTTTTGAGTTCTTCAATATTTCCCGGATATAGTTATGATTTATTATCATCGAGGGTTTTATTTTGTTCAATTCATAGACAGTTAGTTGTATTAAAAATGAGTGGAAATCTATACTTTTTATTACTGAAAGAATAACTGATGATAAGCTTTCTTTGTTTTGTAATATTTAGAGAGAAATAACAAATAAGTTACGCAAAAACTTACATTTATTTATCTGTAATTTATTCATAATTATTAAAAATAGCTGCTGAAAATTTTAATTTACATAAATTGGTTTAAATTATTCTCTCTCGGAATTTATTCTGTGTATTATTATTTTTTTGATGTAACATATGTATCAACATTCGAAGAATTATTTATTATTTTTCTAAGACTCTTCCTCGAAGTTGCATGATGCCTAAGTGATTAAAAAGGAAATTCCATTTTTTATTCACATTATTTTTATCATTTGCAATCGATTCAATCATTAAAACGCAATTCTGAAAATCTTACCACTAATAACTTCGCATTACAAGATTAAATCCAATTAATTTTATTTCTTATCACGAAATACTAAATGCAGGGAGCCTTCCACCGAAACAAATCCAATTTCTGAGAAGTTCAACAGCAGGATTAGTCGAGATAAGGCATCTTTTTATCCCTGCAAGAGTGAAAGTTTCCATCCAATCGTAGAAACAGATAAAAAGAAAACGCCTAACAAGGCGGCGAAGAAAGGATTTCAATGAGACCGTGAAAAGGTACTCCTGAACTGTGGAAATGGATTTGGGCCGGCCGGCATCAAAAGAAAGAACGGCCGGCCAGAGGTTTGTTGTGAAAGGACAGCAGCATGGAATGCGGTGTTGTGTGCCACAAACCCCGATTTCAACGTCCGGTTTGGAATAACTCGCTTTTTTGGCCTTTTTGGTCTGCCTTCCTCTCCCTCCTATTGAAAAATCGAAGAACCTGGTTCCACGCAATCGTGAAACATATTCAGTGAAATATACGAGGGCAGAAAGCACTGAAATTCCGATGGAGAGTATCAAGGTTTGTGATCATCTTTTGGAGCGAAGCCAAATTCATTTGAAAAGAACTGCCCACTGTTCTCGTCGTAAATGGAAATTACTCATATTTTTGCATAAGCTTAGTGAAATATGCATGTCTTGAGCAATCAGAAAAAATATATTGTTTATTTATACTTCCAACGGCGTCAAGTATCCCATTTGAGATGTACGTTATCGTTATATTACTGAATTATACCAAATGCATACTTTCTTTCTCTCTCTGTGTAAGGCTTTTATACAAAGTTGCAAAATTATTGTTATATTTCTCAGTAATACCAAACCCGTTGTATCGAATGACGTACAATATGGACTTGTTACGTTCTGCGTTGTCGTCTGTGGAATTTAGGGGTGTTTCTAGCTCGAATATCATCGCGTCATTTGTAGAACTATGATCTAAGTGATGAAGATCAATGGACGATTATCTATAGAGGAATATCAATGCGACATAAATTTAAATAAACTTTAATGTATTGTTCATTTCAAATTTCTGAGTCAAGTTTTTCTGCTTTTTTACAAATTTGTCTGACTGAAGACTTTTAACGAGGCTCCATTACGCTTGAAATTCTTCATAATTTTTTTTTGTTTGAATCCTTATCTTCAGTGGTATATAAACTCTTAAACAATGAGAACTTAAGATAGAATGGCCCATTTTTTGAAATTTATTTTTAGGTGTTATAAATAATATTCGAACTGAATTTTTTAGTTTATTTGCTATATTCCTGCTTCCACTATTAATAATCGTCATTGGTGAAGGCTAAATTACAATTCTTAAAAGCGTATAGAAGATATCTTTGAATAAGTATTTTGACCAAAAATCACAAATCTCTAGATGAGTCGTAGGTACAGTGATGAATAATTTGTACATCTGCATTTTTTTTCTTTTTTAAATTTAGAGTAAAAGCCTCCGATGAAATAGAGCAGATAAAGATAGATGATATAACAAATTTTTTTTTTTGCTTATTCAGATTGCCGCATGACTGTTGTGAACATACATCTCGTTTTGAATAGAACCGACCGTTTTTAGGTAGCCTGTCCCGTTGACACGAAGCACAGATTCGGGATGCCGAAATGTCCCGTTTTCACAAAGAGAACAATCCTCTGTAACAAAAGGCGCTAATACATCTATAGAACTTATATTTTCTGTTAGGGATAAGTTTTAAACGGGCGAATAAACACACTTACAAGTTCAGATCTTAAAGCTATGTTAATTACATCAGTAAATTTCAAGAGAGCTTATCAAAAATTTCATTCTTATTTAAAATCAACACCAAATACACCAAAGCCAATTCGTTTCACACGAAATGAATTGAATGATTATTTATTAACGTCGCACTTAGAAGCCCCACGAGGTTTATTGGCGACGAACCTCATAATTTTGAGCTTCAGTCTCAGAACGAGGACAGCTGGTTCAGCTGGCATCTCCATTTATAAGCTTCCTCATCAAACAAAAGGGAGGACTTGGAGCATTGACAGATTTTACGTTCATAGGAGCTGATGGCATTAGGAATGACAAATGAGGGAATCAGGACTAGAACTAATGGCATCAGGACTCGAACCCACGATTCGACGAAACAACACAGGCCTCGAGTACGCTACCATGATTATTAGGCAACCGCGGTTTCGTTTCATAGTTAAAATATAAGACCACATATAAATGATTCATTTTCACATGCTAATTTCTATTATTTTCAACAATAAATAAAAACACCATGAAGAAATATACGTTTTCTTGAATACACATACTATAACCTAAAATTAACAGATGTCTCGCTTTGAGGGGAAAAGTTAATGGTCGTGTTATGTATGACCTTCACTTGTGAGTTCGAAAGTCCGTATCATCATTAATATTATTTTACAGTACGTCACCAGGCTTATAGAGCCTGAATTCATTTCCTTTCCCTAGAGCGTTTTACACAATATTAACACAGTTTTGTCTTTTACGAAATTCCTTTCTTTTAATCTTACATAAGTTATTGTTATAAAACATTAACCCAAAACTGCTTATAAGGATTTCTCTATGAGACTTGTGTTATTGAGATTTTCCATGAGGAGTCTTCACTCGACGGATCCACCTTCAGCAGTCACTGGGTGCTAATGTGTGTCGCTATCAAGGTTATTCCACCGATACGCTGAACGACATTTCTAGCAGTCTAACGGTGGGGGTCGCAAATGTTTTGTCTGTGTAATTTCTGCAGAGATCCGCACCATTGCTTCAGAACAATAACTGGTGCAGCGAAGAAGAGGGGAAACGTCGCATTGTTCTTCAGATCATCAGAAACGGGATCACCAGTGCTCTCTTGTGTTCAATGGAGCTTGGACCCAGGGTCATTTCTCCAGGAATGACAGCCGGCAGAGGAATGAACCATGACATCGCGTTTTACCCCCCACGAGGAGCGATTTTCCGACTAGATAGAAGTCTTTGATGAAAGTCTGCGTCTCCAATGTTTGACGGTTGCATCCGCAATCCATAGGATATGTCTCGCCATCCTAGTAAAAATTAATGTCCTTCTACATCATTTGTCTCATCAGTATACATCATTTGTCTTAATTAACCAGAGATTCATATCTGATATTCATCTCAGACACGTTCTTCACTTCCAGACTATGGTTTTTCTAAAAAATGATTTAGGGCACGAAACGCCTGAAAGTTATAATCTATTATATCTTAGGATCTTGAACCTGCTTTCGTTTGAAAAATTCCTTCTGATAGATTTAAAGAAAGGATTGTAACTCTTCCTTTCACTGAAAAGGGACAAAATAGTTAGAGTCACAATATATTGGTTTGAGAGTCAATAATTCTATTCCACAAATTACTAATGATTAGAATGAAGATGTCTATTTAATCTATGCTTAAAAAAACTGCATAACTTAGAGATTTGATGCATGTCTTCCTGTTCGTTGAGGAAAGGTGAAGCATAGTCCGGATTCCAACGAAGTTGCTTGAGGATTTGAGATTCGGTTCTAAGATACATTAATGAATGGAATGATGAGGCTTATTAAATTTATCAGTCATACATTTAAAAAACTGAATAGCTGACATATTTATTGTATCTCTTCTTCAAAGCAAGAAAAGAG
>BMAW01027575.1:158846-199436 GCA_019974015.1 Nephila pilipes | reverse complement strand
TAAATATTATTTCAGATCCTATTGTTTTCACATGTACAGAAAAATATCGTTTTAAACTGATTGCGTCTTGCGTGTGTTGAAGAATAATAATCAAGGGCTCATTTTTGAAAATTCTGACCGACAAAATTAATATTATAGATAATCTCTCTATATATATATGACTCTACCATAGCTAACTCATATTGATATTTAATATGGATAAACTCTTTCCAAATGTTGAATCTGTGAATGTAAGCGGTTTGTGACGCATCTAAAATACTATTTTACAATATCAATGGCAACATATAGGGATCTCTATCAATGGGATATACAATTTTTTGCGACGCCCTGGTTGTACTGCTGACAACTAATTTTTCCTTCACTTGTTAAAAGAGTTGAATCATTAATTAGTTAGTCAAACAATGAAGGAAATCAAATTGGATTTCTTCTAATCTTAGAATATTCAAAATTAATTTTATAAACCCCTATGTTATAAACCTCAAGATTAATATTGTGAATTTTTTACTTATATGACACTTCTTAACAGGATCCAAGTCAGTTCTAAGTTTGTAAGCTGGATCTCTCTAAACTTCCATTCACCACACTATAACTTTGAATACTTCAGTCTCTTTTTTTTTTTATTAGCCCAAGCACAAGTTTAGATTCGACGTTCTAACTTTCCAATCTCTCACCTTCTGTTACAATACTCCAGATATTAAATTCTCCGCGGTTTGTAAATGTTATCACAAAAATCTTATTCACTTCACTTCAATATTTCTATTCTAATTTACATAAATCACCATTTATTTCTAGAAGAGGATCTCAATTAAATAACCCCCCCCCTCAACAGATTACTTGAAAGGAAGTATGCAAGATAATCTCGTTATGTCTCTCGTTTTATATCATATTGTAAGGTGCTGAAAATCTCCGTAATTCTCAATTCTTATGTTTAACAACCTATGAAATAAATCTGACGTACTTCGAATTGCTTTGTTAAGAGAGACTGCATTCATCATTGTAAGTTAATATTAGAATATCGTTTTTAATTCTCAATGTGTTTCTCATAATATATTTATCACTTCATATAGTCCATTAAGGTAAGGCGTTTTAAAAGTACGGTTAAGTCAATTCTCATTCCAAATGTTCCTGCCAATATTTTATTTTATGAATGAAGTGTGAGATATCCCGTCAATAAGGAGGTCCATTCTTTTAGTCTATATTTCAAATCTTTCCAAATGTCTTATTGATTTTTGCGTTAATTTTATTACCTTAGAAATAAGGGTTTTTTTTTGTGTTTTTTTACTATTATGAAATCGAATAATTAATATCTTGCACAAATGAAAAAGAAAAAGTTTAACTGACAATGAAAATGTTTTATCGATTTTTTAAACATTAATGAATGGCATTCATATGAAACCATCTTCCTTTATAAGAATTTCTTAGTGAGATAACAATTTTATTTATATTACGTTGCGAGCGTACATCAAAAAACTGATACACAATTGTTATTTTTACCAAGAATTGTTGATATATTCATAATACACGTAACATTTTCAACGTTTTTTTTTTTAATAATCAAGATATTTTGCAATTTTTGAAGAAATACATGTGATTACATAATATTTAAATTTTTTTTTAAATGTTCGTTTATTTTTATGGTAGTTTACGGGAGTCCGAAGCGTTTTTTAGAAATTACATTGGATATTCAAAGAAAAAGGAAATTATACTTGGGAAAATACGTTTTTTTTATTATCGGAAATGTATTTTTATTATTTATTTGAGTTGCTAGAATGTCGTTATTCATTCCTTATTTTTTTGAATTTCTGTTATTTTAACATGTTTTCTATTAATTACACGTAAAAAAAGTCCAGTGTTACATTTTTAAACGATGAGAAATTCAGAGTTTTCTGAAAATACAATAGACAGCATTTAAATTTCGTATTTCTAGAGTAACCTAAAATTCGAACGTAAAGGTATAATATGTTAAAGTATTCAGATTTTTCTAACAAAAAGTTCAGAGATCTATTTTAACACATTTATGCTTTAGCTTGTTTAAGGATTCAATCAATGACGATATTTTGCGACTTTATAGAATTCATATATTTTTTTTTACGATAAAAAAGTAATTTTGCTAATACAACTTTCAAAATTTTTTGAGTTTTATAAATATCACACACACACACACACACACACACACACACGTAATAGATCTTCACAGAAATATTCATAACCGACACAAAAATACATCCATAAATAATCTAGACTGTATCTTATAAATGAGAGTAAATCCTTCACAAAAACAAGGTTAGAATCATCTTGATCAAAAACAGAAAAAGGAAAGTTCAATTTCGACTTATGTCGTTCAAGAACGACATGACATCAATGACAGCCTCAAAATCAATCACTTAAAAGTATTCGATTGCGGCACCCACTTTTTGATTGGACCTTCAGAGTGGACGCAGTGCCGGAGAACAAGATAAGGCGAGGTCGAAGAACATCAAGAAACCAAAACTGGATTTACGATATTAATTCTCTCCCATTTTTTTCCCTGAAAATGTCGTTCTTGGAGAAACTGGGTCATTGCGAACTTGTGTAAATGTTCTTGGATTGAACAAAATATTTCCATCTGATAAAAACGGAGTTACTTTTTCGGATCTATACTGGATAATTTAGCCGTAGACGATTACTAACTTAAATTAATTAAATTATCCAATTAATGAAATCCAGGGCAAATTAATTTTATTCAAAACATTATGAATTTTGATAGCGGTTATTTTAAGAGCTATGGATATCGCAAGAATCAAAAATATGCTTACGCGATGCAGATAAAAAGAAATTGGTCACATTTTATTTGCCATGAAAAAACAATGAATAATTATCGAAAATATAACGAAATGGTTTGTAATACAAAACAATCCTCAATTAATTTTGATTTTAATATTTCCTTTGAAAAGTTTTTTCGATAAACACATAACGTAAGCGCTTGGAGTGCAAAATTATGTGAAACTAATCTAAAAGTAGATCATAACAATGAAATAAAACGTCAACATCGCGTGTCATTCCTATTCAATTTGTCATTATTCAATGAATTTTCTAAAAATAATATTGGAATTTCAAACTTTATTAATATAAGTTTTCTAAGTTATTTAATGTTAAACTTTTAAAGCTCCAAATGTTAAACTCTTTTAACATTTAACCCTTTTTGAATTTGATTTTAGTTCGTTATTTTGTTTTGTAACGTTGGACTATTCGCGACTTTCGCTTCACTAATCTCGGGTTCATTATAATTTGAATTGCATTAAATCACAATTCCTTCTCAATTAAAATGAAACGTGATTTGGTAAATTAAATGAAGATAGAAGGGAAGTGAATCGAATTAGTGATAACGATATATAATTGAAATAAAAAAAAAGAGATAGCGGATAAAGAATTGTTAATTAAGATTTATAATTTGGATTGAAGCAATTTAATCAATTTTTTGGATTGAAGATAATTCTAGTTACAGTATTAAGCTATGAAGAATAAAAATAAGCATATTCTCTCAGTAAGTATCTTCTTCAGCTATTTATACGATTTATTTTCATGTTTTATTTATGGCTTTTATTGTATAAATTGCCATAAGAAAAACAATGAAGTTATCAAGAACAGATCTGAATAGAAGAAAGCTATGATGAGAAAAATTTACAAATATGGCATTGTGTGAAAGAAAATAATTTATAAATGCTACGTATAGTTTGTGTAAAATTGTCTACTGTAATAAACTGAAGAGCTGTTCTATTATTATTGTATTTTCAATATACATTTGATATACAGAATATCAAAAACTGTCTTTGAATGAAACACAAAGAAGTTAGTTTGAATTTCTCTTAAAATAAGTTGAGTTACGATTAAAAATACTGTTCATCAAAAGAGATTTGAAGTTATTTATATTTTTGTAAATTAAATAAGGAATGTTAATGAAAATTTAACCAATTTTTTTTCAGACCAGTTTGTATATTTATTTCATAAAAAGTTTAGTTTGAAATACAGCTGGATGTTTCATTTATGATTAATCCCTCTTTCTCAGATTTTCCAGTGTACTAAAATCATAATAGAATGATATTTACTATGAACATACTTTGCTATATGATAAACATAGCATCTCTGTATTCTCTGCTTATATTTAGTTCTTTGGGAATGGTACTTGCTTTAAAGAAATGGTACATTTTCTTTTATATCGGCAATGATAATGAGTAAATTGATCATTTATATTAGCATTGATAATTCTTCATAAGCTCTGAAAGCATTATGAAACAAGAGGCATCATAATATTTTCGGGGGTTAGTCCAATAAACAAAACCAATAAGTGCATAATGCTTACGGGACTGATTTTATTCGTCTGATGGAAAGAAGTGGTGGGTGGTATCTATAGTCGACATAATCTAAATGAGCCACGTTAGTTGCCTCCTAACCATTGGAGTGTGTAGATCTAACTCAAAGAGAAAGCATTTTCAGTCTGAGAGTGAAAATGTAGCGAACCATTGAATAACGCTGTGTTATAAAAGTTTACATTAAATTGAACGAATTCGTTCCAGAGATTTCCGATATGATCCGTGAGGATTACAAGGATAAATCCAAATCCAGAAACCGTCTTTTTAATTATCCCAAAAATTCAATGGTTGGAGGAAAGACGTCGAAGAAGAACAACGCACTAGACATCGGACTTCAACCTGAACTAATGGACATGAAACCAAAATTCGAGACCTTTTGAACTGTGAACACCGGTACGTGTTCATGTGATAGCGGACGAATCACAGATACTTGGATCCCCCATCACAACAATGCGCACAAACACACGTTGCTATAGTGAGGGAGGTGATGGCCAACTACAACATCATAACGTTGCTCCAACCACCCTACACACCAGATCTGGTTCCCGTCGTCTTTCTTTTATTCTCTCGAATCAAAACAAGCCGAAGTCATTGTTTTGGACTATTGATGCCGTTCAAGCAGCTTTGATGCGATGCCTGAAAAGCCTTGAGGTTGTCGACTCCCAGGGTATGTATGAAGGCATTAAAAAGCGCTGGCAACGATGTATTGATGTAGGAGGGTTATGTTTTAAATATTATTAACTCACTGCACATATATAATCTATCTATATCCCTATCTATAAATATCTTTAATAAATTTCTTTTTATGACTGCAGTCCCTATACTTATTGGACAAACCGTGTATAACATGCAATGCGAAGTTTCATTAAAATTTATACAATCTGTTGGAAGATTTTCCTCGTAGACCCTAATAAGGGTCATTAACATCCACAATTTCGTAGTAAAAGTAACAGATAATAATAAACATCAAAATGTTTGTTCTTTTACAGATCTGTCATTTTCAAAGAAGTTCTGTTTTATTTCACCCGATTTATCCCTGTAGTGCATGCTGAAAGGGTGCACATATTTTTTCAAATGATTATTGAGGAACTAATTACAAAATAGCATTTAAGAAAAATTGATAATGTAAATTTTGACATATTGATGGTTATATTCCCAACACAGAGAAACCCGTGCAGACATTCACTGATGTGCTGATGTTGACCTCATTCAATACCTGTTATGATGTCGCCAAACATATCGATGCGTTTGTTGTCTGTTGTAAATATCATTACATTATGATTAATAGTTTAATATAATAGTGTGAAACCAATGCAAATTTGTATTTTTACATAAAAGAAACGCATCAGTCTAATGATGATCATCATTTTGAACCTAGATCAAATAACATGGACAATATTGAGTTTGATTTTTAAAACGAAATTAGAGGGCTCTCTAAGAAAAAATTAAATACTCCATGTTTTGTATTTGCCATCGGAAAATAACTTCGTTTTCAAATAAAATAGAACATTTTTTTGAAGACTGGTATCAATTGAACTCGCATCTTGTTGTCTTAGCAATTTAAAAATGACATATTAAGTACATATATGAGGGAATAATTTTTTCTAAGCTGGAAGACGATATCTAATTACTTGTGACTTCATAATGTTTCGCTAATTTATCAATAATGTAATGAGACTTTGTTTAATCAGGTTTACTTTAAGAACATGTGCATTATTATTATTATTTGAAAACATATTACACATCATGAATAATATCAAATTTTTTTTATTATAAGTCAGCGTTAAACAATCTGTCAAATGTTAATAAAAAAAAATTAACATGCTTTGTTATCTCAATAGAGCAATATTATGAAAAAAAAACCCGAAGTATATTACTTAGATCTTATATAGAGATACAGGTGTGTATCATTTCTTTGAAGAATTTCTAAATATTTAGGGCTCTATTCAAAATTTAATAATCAAATAATATACGTAAATAATCAACAAAAATTCTTTAAGGCTCTTTATATCTGACAAACTCTTATACTTCAGTCTAGACAGCTTTAGCAGGCAGTTAATGTCAAGATACTTGGGTTTTTGAGATTTACTTTAGTTCCAACAATAGCTAATAATCAGGCAATGCTATTGATAGAAGAATCAAAGAAGAGAAAAAGATATTTTTGAACTGTCTTCTCCACGACATACAATATTAAAGTATTTGAATGATTATGTTATAGTGTATAACTAAACTTTTGCATGCTTAGAAAGCTCGAATTAGGCATTGTATTTCATGGGTTATATAATAAGTATTTTATTCATAAGCATTTTTTTATATTTTTAAAAATATATTGAGCTTAGTATCTCGATAATGATATCTACCTACTATAACTAAAAAGAGATCTTAAATTAGAGTGAAGTTTTATACTCTAGATTACTTCATCTAATCGATTGTTTATTAACGTCGCACTTAGAAGCAACAAGAAGGCTATTGGAGACGGACTTCTTGATTTTAACTATAAATCTTTGTTAGAAATTTATTAGTATTAGAAATTTAGTTAATTAGAATTATTATTAGAAAAGAATAAACAGCATACTCGAAGAACAAATCAATAGTTATAATTAACGAATCTAACGTGTTATGATGCATTCGATTATCTTCATCAAAAACGGGGTACAACGTCAAAAAAAATTTGAAATCCTCTGTATTTAATGGATTGGAGGCGACTATTGTTGGGATTTTAAGATCTGCGTAAAGTTACATCGAATTGAATAAAATACGAACAATGCTTTCTAATTTTTCATTAATATTTATTAACATGAAAAGATGTCTCTTAAACCACAAGCAGTTGATGTTTAAATATGAAACATATGCTCGAGCGTTTCACCGAAAGACCAATCGTAAACAAAGCTGGAAAAAAATGACCACTTGAAGAAAAAAGGGAACCGGCACGTTTCAATCCATTACCGTTTTGCCCACGGAACAATCGTCCGCATCATTTGCACGCTCGATTTGATTCCCGTTTCCATAAACAGGCGTCATTAGACTCGCCGATTTATTTTTTGTTACTTCTCTCATCTTCTCGACAAATGATGATCAACACCATCCGAAGGTCAATTGTTTCTCTGGAAATATAAAAAAAGTCCAAACATCTGCGGAATAAGAATGACTTCTGAAATCGATGGAGCGAAGAGGACGGAATAGAAAGTACAAAAGACAAGATAATATATTTGTTTTATGTCCTCTCTTGTTTCGTTCGGGAAACGTAATGGAGCCTATCAGTCTGGGTTTATTTTGTTTATATCTAATGACTTGTGTGCGTTTGCTGTAGTCTCCATTCGATCTTAGTGAAGAAAAATATTTGTTTTTGTATTAAAATCGCTTGAAGTCTGAAAGGTGCAAAAAATGGGAAAAATCAACCATATCTAAATTGTGTTTAATTATAACAACATTAGGTTATATAACATCTACCAGAGCCTCAAAGTCCTATCAGGTGGGGCCAATCTCCGTTTCTGTAGTCTTTGACCCTTATTACTAGCTGGTGCCCAGACCGAGAGGTTAGTCCTACGCTGAAGCCTCAGTTAACTACCCAGGCGAACCTGATACTCATTTACCGATTTCGGAAGAATGAAGGATTGAGATAGCCCATGACCAACAACCCAGCCATATGGAATCGAATCTGATTCGGCATTTAGACACGCTAACCACTATACGAGTGACAATTAAACATATTTTAATTATGTTATAATTGAATTATAAGTGTAACAATAATTATATTATGCAATAAAGAATTGAAATATTAAAATGCAATCGTAAAAGTAATTAACATATAAAGAGAAATTGTCCTTTGGAAAAATATTTCGCCTTTATCGAATATCCAGGAAACTATATAAAAATATGATTAACTAAGCTCCGATAGTTGTGACTTAAAATTGCTAAAAATAATATGCTTTGGAAATGAAAGACTAAAAATAAAATTATAAGTAAATAAAAATATACAGTATTATTTTAACTCAACGTTAAATTATTCGTTTTCATAACTTTTATAAATAAAAGTAATCTTAAAGATAAAAAAGTATTTTTCAAAAAAGATTTTAAAAGCGCATGGTGTCCAAAAAACTGAATTATAGTAGCTTTTAGTGGTCTAAGTTTAATAATTATGTTATGAAAAGTGATGAAAATTGCTACAGCAACATAAATAGGACTGCACAATTTCTTAAAAATTGAATGAAATTTACTTACGTTAAAGAATTCTTTTATATTAAGGAATCAGTTGATGATAAAATCAGAATGAGTGTGTCGAAAAGAAATATTTTTACACAATGCGCATTTAAAAAGTTTTACTATCGTACTTTCAACATGGAATATCTATTTAACTCAAAAGTTGTGATTTTACAAAATAAGAACGCAGATATGAAAATTTTAGTTCTAAAATACTTTGTCTTCATTTTCTTTTTTTCATAAACGACTCATATTTATCTTCTCTGAGCAAATTAACCAATTTTCGGAAATTTATATTTGTCAAATACCAGAAACACATATCATATTTTTGTTCGGAAGTTTTTTACTTAAAAAGTATTTGAATTCTAATTTTTTTCGTAGTGATAGTTTGATTTATTGTTTTATGTGCGTCACATTTAGGAGCAAAATGAGAACTATTGGTGACAGACTTCGTAACTTTAAACTTCAGTCAAATAACGAAATAACGAAGCCGATAACCGAGGTAGCCCCTCCTTTTAATTATTTCAGTATTTGTACACTGCAAACAAGAAAATATATAAAAATTTCTTTTTCCCCACAAAACAACGATGCTAAATAAGCACAAAAGAATACAAACATAAAATAATGGCACCTAAAACAATACAAACAATTATTAATCATAGATGTGACAACTTTTTATTTTTTAATCATTTTAACATTTTTGGACTTATTCATAGATTGAAGCCTTACATTTAATGTACTTCAAAACGAATTGATTTGAAGAAAAGGCTGTTTTTGTTTTAATGCCTCTTTTTCAAGATCCATTTAGATCTTGAAAAAAGCATCTCAATTTTTTTGTAAAAATTTAACTGTTTGGCATTTAAAAGTTTTTCTCATACGCCCACAGCAAAATTTATAGAAGTATATATTTAAGACTAATATTATCTTGTCAATTTTTTAAAAGTGAAAACATTATCTTGCTTTTCTGATGAAACTCTTTTTTTTTTTTTTTTCTTAATTTTTTTTTTTATGAAAATTACAGAAATCTTGGAAAAACTTAACAAAATCGAAATTTCTCATGGGTTTGTTTTTATTTAAAAATATTACGTTACAAAATACATTTCTTCATTTTTTGAAAAATTTTGAATATTACTTACTTTAAAATACTGATATTTGTTATTTCAATAAATAATTTTTTTAAAAAAAATATGTCTGCATCAGAAAGGATACAAGCGCAACTATTATACATCTTCTCTACGATGTGCGAACTTGGCGACTAACGACCGTTCGCACTTACAACCACAAAAATGGGCCGTGTGTGAAGTTTTTAACAGAAACAATTTTTTTAAGAATGTATGTGTAGAATTTATTTTTTACCTATTACTACTACGTTATATAATTTAAGGTTGCATTTTTATTTATATTATATACAATGGAGTACGTATAATGTACTGTTTCCATTATATGTACAATAATTTAATGAAAAATAGATTGAGTGTTTGTACTTAATATGCATTTTTCATAACAGTTTGAAAGAAAATAGAGTAGTCAAAAAAATCCGACTTACGACCTGTTCGTCGGAATGAAACTCGATCGTAAGTGGAGGAGAGAGATCATATTTATAAATTGAACTTGAAACTATTGCATATTTTTCTGCTAAAAATTATGTGTAATTTAATTTTTAGGGATAAAGAAGACTTAAAACACTAAGCCATCAAAGAAATTTATTTTTAAATTTACTAACAACGTATGAGAAATTGAATTTTTGTATAAGGAAAGGAACTTAAAAAATAAATGAAATTACTACTTTTTTTTGAAAAAGTAATTTCTAATGTTTATTTTAAATAAATTCTTCTGCTGAACCGTTTCAAAATAATGCTTAATTTTTTTCAGAGAAGTAAAAATTTCTTCAGGAACGTTAGGAATAAATTTCAAGTTGTGTTGGACAGTTTGGTATGTTTACATTAATTGTTTTCTTGGTAGTTTTTCAATTAATTCGTCTTCGCTGCTATCAGGATCTTTGTGTTCATATTCATCAGAGCGTTTACCAATTTAACATGATCGATGGAGTAATCAGCCACAATTAAGTTCTCGTGCACGTGTAAAAAATTCAAATTTGAGTTCGAATTAAAAAATTGCTTGATATACAGAAACTGTTTTCATTGTGAAAATTCCAAAAAGTTCCTGAAAAAAGTCCCACTTTCAATATAAAGAAATTCGAACTATAGAGGTTTGAGTGTAAATCCCTTTTTATGCTGTTCTCTCTTGTTGACTATTAACAGTACATATATAATTTATAGAATCATTGGACTAGCAGTCATTTTCTCAATTCTAAAGAATTGAAGAAGACTTTCCATCCATTACATTTCACAATTGACAGATTACAGACTTACGGTCTGCTTTTCAATTCGTTCAACTGAATCCTCCTGTCATGATGATTGATAATAAACTCAACAAATGTTTCTTCTGGTGCCAGTGGAATTCCTGTCTTCGTGCACATCACTGCGCATTCGGTCATTTGCCTCCCACGGTCCGTATGCAGGCACCTTTGGAACAATTAGAAGTTATCAAGATCTTTTATCTTTTCAAACTTAGCAAAGATAGACGCAGGGGCTTTCTACACGACTGCTTTTCTGGACGCCAATGCATCAGCGAATATTTCACGGGTCCACTGTGTCCGCTTAATAGGGCAGTATGTATTGATGGGATTAAGACATTCATTTGATCAAACAATAGTATTTAAGAGAGGGAAGGAGATGGGTAATCGATTGCACGGAAGAATGTTTAGGATGGGATTTATGGGTCAATAAGGTACGGCTTGACCTTCTTCGCAGCAATGAATAGTATCTTTCTTTTAATTGGATGATCGATCTTTTTCAAAAAAAATCTCCATAGTTGCATAAGTTTATGAATGAATTAAAGAGATAATTAATTTTTCGCTGGTTGAATGCATTCTTTTCATAATCACATTTACATTTCAGTTACAAAAAGTCTGAATTGCCCTAACGGTAGAAGTATTGGTATCGTGGTCATAGAAAGTCTCAAAAGTCACTACATTATCACGGCTTATGTGGAAGTATACTTTTCTTTTCTCGAGTGATAAAAGGAAAAATGAAAGCCATATGATGAATGTGTTTCGCAGAAAATGTCTCAAAAATTTATTGGATATCATCATAGTTAAATATTAGTTACTTAAAATTGTTCAAGTTATGAAAATGTAAATTAATTTTTACGAGAAGTGAATAAATTATAATGTGAACATTCTAATTACAACATTCCATACATTAGCTTACAGCAACCAAAACTTGTATTTGTTGCCCAGATTTATAACGTGGACAACTCAGTATTTATTGCAGCAATATCAGAAGACTTTAGATCTTGAGGGGAATGATTTTCAGTATCAAGAAATATTTCTTTTAAACGAGAAAAGTAACTAGTGACATTGCGTTAAAAATAGAAAAATGGATCTAGTTTGAAAATGAATTCAAAAAGAGTGAAAAACAAGGAAAAAAGAGTTAGTGATCATTCAACGAAGAAAAGACAAAGAATAAAAAGACAACTATCAGCTACAGATTAGCATAAAACAGTTCGGGCCGTCAGGTATTGGCACAATAACAGCCACCACAACGAACAAAATAAACACTCTGTTACAAAAAGCCAAACTGTGGAACGATTTCACGAAAGAAAAGATAAATTGTTTTGTAATAGATTATCGTAAGATATCCTGATATGTCAAACACGTGAAACAAAAAACCTGAATAGTTACAACTAACGTTTGGAGTAAACCAGTAAAAAAAAAAAAAATGAAATAGATTCTTGGTATCTTTCCCGCCTCCTCAGTGTTCTGATATGAATATCGAACCGAAAAAAGAGAGAGGCCACACCGTTAATGACATCTCTTTCCCTCGGCATATATCTACCTTCTCTTCCGCAAACAATCATCTTGAAGATCGTGTTCTTCCAGTTCTGGAGTCGTACGAAGACCAGAAATGCATAAGAATAGAGCAGTAAAAAAAATTCCCACTACATTTGTTATTTCTGCATTAGACGCCGTGTCTCGGAATAATAATAATAATAATAAAGTAGAAATGCGAGTAAAATAAACTGATTGAACTTTTGGCACTATTTCTGGATACCATAATAATCCGCTCTCTGAAGCCAGGTGTTTAATTTTTGAATAGCAAATTTTCTTTCTAATAATAAAAGCTCTCATGTATAAATAAGTATCTAAATAATTGTTGTACTTTGTTTATGTTCGATTTTCCTATCTTGCAGGGTTTTAAGAAGGTAATTTTTAATTTGATTGAAACAGTGCGTGTAAGTGGCGTACACATGATACGGTCATCATGTTTCTAAATCAAAACTTATTCGAATTCGCATTGCATGAAACATGTAATTAAAATAGAATACAAAATTCGTTTCCAAAAATTAAAAAAAAAAACATTCATAGCGAAGAAAATATTTATTTAGGTCGCATAAGATTAACTCAAAACTATCGGTGACGATAATTTTGAACCATGGTCAAGCAACAAGGACATCACTCTTGAGCTGATATATATTTCTCTCTTAATTTACGCATCAGGAAGCTTAAGTATTTTAAGGACGAGTAGAATTTAATATGTAGCAACGCTCATGATAAAATTTATAGTAATAAAATATTGAAATTTAAATATTTATGCATCATCAATAATGTAACTTATGATATCCATTGAACTACTGTACCTCTCTTTCAGTTATAATTATCTAAGAAATTTAATTATTGATTACAATAAAATTAACTTAATTAGGAAAAATATTAATTAAAAATTTCAAATTAAGAGAAATATTTCTTAAAATGTTTCAGAAGGATATTTCTCAATTTTTAAATTGTGTTAAGAGCGATACATTTTGATAGAAATGCTGTGTTGGGGTTTGGGAAGGTTTCTTCATTACTGGGACTGTGTTTATGTGAAACCATGCTTTAGAATATGTCGTGAAACACGGTAATATTCGTTATTTGTTCAAAGATAAAATGGCTTTAGAGTAAGATTTCGAATCCTGATTTCATTAAAGACCATACACATAAAAAAGTGGGGGGAGGGGATCTCACTAAATGGCATTGAACTTCAAAGTCTTTCTATGGTAAAGTGTGGAAGTTGATGGATAAAGGTATTAGCTCAGGCGTCTTCCTTGTCACACACATACTTGACCACTGGACTGATAATCTAAATTATAAGAATCCCCAATAGCTCTTATGGAATTTCAGTTTGCCATATTGAACTTCTCCGCCATAATGAATTACTGCTTGCTGCTTCATTTTTGAAGTATTTAATGGTAAATAAATTCTTGCATTAATACCAAAGATTTTACCAGCATATACAAGATCGATTCCATGATTACCGGTACTGTAATCGACTATTTTTTATAGGTAATTTTCCTTGCTCCTTTAGCATTAATAAATGACTTAATACGCCTCTAACTTTAAATGCTCCGGTTTTTTGTAGTGATTCAATTAAAAAAAAAATCTCATGTCCTAGCATTTCATTTAAACTTTCAGAATGAACAACAGGAGTTAACTCAGAGGCATATTATCAAAAGCAGATTTTAATGAAAGAATCACAAAAGAACATGAGTATATATAATTAAAAATAGAAGGAATGCATAAATAAGCTTGTATTTTTATACACCTGAAAATATATGCAAGAATTTTAAAGCTAATCTATTTACTTTCAATCTCTCCGAAAAATATTTTCGAACACCACCACCGATTTGTAAAATTTCTCAAAAAATAGAAGTAAAAAAGTGTTAAAATTTAGATTGAACTTTATAGTTTTAAAAGTGCATAATGATACGATTTATCATGTTCAAAATAGCTCCCAATTTTTTCGACTCCTAATGTTATTATTAAATAACCGACCAATCAAACACGCACCCATTCAAGGGTAAAAAAAAATTATTATTCGACCGATCATTCAAGGATAAAAAAATTGTAATTGTTAAAGTAATGAATTTGAATTTCAAAAATTAGTTCGAAGTACTGTGATAAACAAACTCGTTCAATCATCCGAGAAGGGTAGAAGGATTACGTTTAAAAGCAAAGTATATTTTTTAAAAAATAAAAATGAATAAAATTAAAAAATGAATAAATCGAACCGTACAGGTTATTGACCTACAGAGATAGCGTATTTACGAAAAATTATTTTAAAAATATCTGAAGTGAAAAAAATTAATTTTCATACTTTAACTATTCAACAAATACGGTAACAAAACTCATTTCAATTATTTACGGAAGAATGAGTATAGTTTGGAATTGGTATCTTCTTACAAAAGCACGCACCACATACAAAATTGAGATCGAATTGAAAAATCCATCTTACAGCTGCCGAAGCGTAAGTCATGGTTCAATACCACGACGAATAAATTCATCCCCATTAAATATTTTGACACTTTGTTATTTTTTTATTGCAAAGGATCGTCCGATGCGCTGCTAGGGTTGCAACGGGGCGTTCCCGTCAGAGCAGCCCCTTCACCTTTCATTCATGAGCAAGACCGGTCGGGCGAGTGCGGGATGGAATGAGGAAGCCCCTCCAGGGCTCGACTCGATAGAAAACAACCTCCGATCAGCCCTTTTTTTCTTCTTTCTTTCTGAGACCTTTTCGCAAAGAAACCCGCTGTATGCATTTTTCTTTCTTTCTATCCATCAGAGTGATTTAATGTGTACTCACTCTCGATGAGGTTTACGGTCCGCCCGATTTAAAAACTTACGGTCTCGGTCATAAAAAAGGGTGGAATTAAAAACGACGTATTTAAATCGAGTCAATGAGCACACCTGCGTGAAAAACAGTTGAGAATATCTCTCAGACAAGATTTCTTAACTTTTTCGTACAACGGATTCGACAATGTAAATTTAAAGCCCCGGATCATTTTTCAAGGGGATTCTCCCTCTCACATGGATATGTATGACATACATATAATTTTCATATAATTACTTTAAATTACAATTTTCACATATTTTTATGAAGGAATAATTATAATTTTCATGTATATACAAAGTAAAATTATGAAGGAATTTTGTTAATTATATTGAGAAGTAGTTAATATTATCAATACATTATGCATCTGTTATGTACAGTAATGCATCTGTTTTAAGTACATTAAATATCAACAATAACACATTTTCACGCAAAAGTTTTCAAATAAAATTGTATTTATTAAAAACATGCCAATATGAAAGTTTGAAAAATGATCTAGAATAAAAACATTAAACTATGTACTCCGGTATTCTCGAAGATAAGGACAACTAACGTTGCTGTAATTTATTACATAATATTGCTTAAGAAAGTAAACAAGTTCTTATCTGATGTGAGTGTAAATAAACAATATTGAGTGTGAGTTGATTTTTTTTATCCAAGCTCAAGAATTCCGCGAAGCCTTATCTTATCTTTTGTAAGAACTACTGTTCTCATGGAACAAACTTTTTACGAATTCAGTCTTTACCCCAGAAGTGGGAGAAGTACAAAATAGTTAAAAATGATATTCAAAAAAGTCAAATATACGTTTGTCATTCATTTGTGGGGGAAAATGTTCCTCTCCGGGAAAAAGAAACTCTAATCTATATATATATAAGCGAAATACCACTGACTGACTCATCACGATATCTCTAAAACTATACAACCGATTGACTTGAAATTTGCTATAGTTACTCATTTTGCAATGTAGACGCTCACTAAGAACGGATTTTACGGAATTCTTATCCAAAATGTGATTTTCATCCGTTAATCTTTTCTTATCCATCAATTATGCCAAAAATGACATGACCGACGCCAAACGGAATATATTTTTTATATATATATTCTGTGCATTGCTACCAATTAAGTTTACTTGGCGGGATTTGCGCGTGCGAAATGGAAATAATTTAATATTGAGGCGCTGATGGTGGATTGGCAAGAGCGGGATTTTAAAAAAATACTAAAATTTCGACTTCTTACGAAGTAGTGCACACCCAAGACAATCCGCTGAATAGGATGCATTGTAGGTTTATCATATATAATGTAAATGTTGAGCCCCGAAATTCCTACATTTAGAGATTTATCACCAAATATCTTCCACCGCCAAGTGGAAGTATTTCAATGACCTTGCATTGTGAATTTTAAATAGCTATACTATGGTAACACCAGCTGATTTCTGTCCGTTTTGCTGAGCAATAATTTTTTATTGTTGTGGAACTTAGACGTAAGTTTTAAATTTATGAGAAAAGTATTTTATTACTAATAATGATTGATA
The DNA here is from genome assembly GCA_019974015.1 of Nephila pilipes. Taxonomy (NCBI): domain Eukaryota; kingdom Metazoa; phylum Arthropoda; class Arachnida; order Araneae; family Nephilidae; genus Nephila; species Nephila pilipes. The sequence goes on along the minus strand of BMAW01027575.1, from coordinate 182,646 downwards.
AATTACATTTGTAAATCTAAACGCAATCTTACTAAGTTATTGAAGTTGGATTTTAACAAATGAATAATAAAGGTATGTTATTCATGTCATTGATAAAAAAAATAAGTAGCTGTCAAAATATTTATTTTGATGTATGCATTAACTGTAACCTAATGTAAATATTATGCAAAAGTTTGTTTCTGTATTTTGGCAATTTTTAGCTTTTGGTTTCTCGGAAATAAAATTTTTTGATTTTTTAAAATGGCTGGATATCTTATCGTTTTCAGAATACATAATTATTTTTAATGCTATGATTTTTTTAAGAGCTATTCTGTCTTATTCAATTGCAGTTCCAGATATGCTGCTAGCGTAATAGAGTTATCCCTTTGCAAAAAAGGATAACTTAATACGGGTGACTTTTTGCTAAAAAAATTGTACTATACTTTATTTTTTTGTTAGTATTTTTTGCTGAATTTTTAAATAATTTGATATTTAAAAATTTATTTTGGTTATATTTTTTAACTAGAGAAGTATTTCATTGTAGGTTAATACAAATTGATTTTTCATATTTACTTTTCAGTTATAATTTTTAATAATGGATGTTGAATATCTTTGGATAGATGGAATACCTACTCCTTTCAAAGTTTTTAAAATTCTTGGCAACGGAGCATGTTTATTTTCGTCTCTGTCTTTGCTGGTGTTTGGTGACATATCGATGGAGTATAAAATGAGAAATATTGTTTCTCACGTGTTTAACAACTGGGATCTTTAAATGCTGCATTCAAATGCTATCTGGCGCCTCTTATAATACTAATGATTTATATTTTACCGAAATGTGTAAACCAAACACGTATGGATCTATTTGCAAAATTATGGAGGCGGCAGAGCTATTTCCCTATCAGTTCGAAGTTTATCAAGGTTGCTACCTTATAGTTTCTGTTAGGGAAACATTTCAGGGGGAAAAATATTACGTTTTAAGGGAAACTGTAATTGTGGTCATTTTGATGTTTATATTTAAATAGTTGGATTAACAAATAGAAGTAAAGTTAATCCTGTTTATGATAATGTGAAACAAAATGAAGAAAATGTGTCATCTTTAGTGTTTCAGCCTGAAGAAAATGTGTCTGTGTTAGTTTCAAAGACTCAATCAATATCTAACATTGATTTTTCAAGTTCAAGTGAATCAATTATTAATGATGTAATATCTCTTCAACTAAATAAAGGTAAAAAAAGAAGAAAAAGATTCACAAATTCAATTAGATATAAACAAGTAAGACAAGCTGCTACAAAATATACTCAAAGTCATCCTGAAGAACATAGAGAAGCTGCTTCAAAATATACTAAAAGCCACCCTGAAGTACATAGAGCAGCTGTAAGAAAATATTTTTCTAATAACCCCCATGTGAATCAGGCAGCTGTAATTAAATACAATGAAAAAAGATCAAAAGTTAAATTAGCGCCATGGACTTCCAAAAATTTGTCTGATTCTAAATATGAAATATATATTGACTATTCAAATGATAAAATTGTCAGTATCGGAAAACGTTTGCCCTGTTCGAGGTGTCGTGCTTTAAAATGGATAGAAGAACCTCCAGGAATGTGCTGCAGTGGTGGTCAAGTCCAGCTTCCTGCTATTAGATCCTACCCTGAACCTTTGCATGGTCTTCTTAGCCATAAGGATCAGCTTTCAGAACATTTTCTTTCTATAATTCCTAAGTATAATGGATGTTTTCAGATGACGTCATTCGGAGCAAAAGAATTGAAGGAAGGAAATTTTATGCCAACATTTAAAGTCCACGGGCAGGTATACCACAGGATAGGTAGCCAATTGGCTGAGCCTCCTCAACAACCTTCTTTTCTTCAGCTTTACTTTCTCTGTGATGATGAACGTGAAAAACACATTCATTGTGGTATTTTCCCAGGTGTTAAGCCAGAATTAGCCAATTACAAAAGACGCTACATGAACATAACAGGTATATTCACGATTTCAAAGCTGCTGTTGATTCAGTTCCTAAATACCATAAGGAGTTCCAGGTTATAATTAATGCCGATAAAAAACCATCTGGAGAACACAAAGATCGTTTCAATGCTCCAATTTTCTTGATATTTTATGTATAGGTTCCAAAATATAATATTATCGTCTGCCCAGCGAAGCTGGCGGGTATCAGCTAGTATTATACATATTTATGTTTTTATCTATCACTGTGTTTTAATGTATATCCATTTTATTTAAATTTTAAGGTCAACTCCTTTCGAAAAAGTTGCGGTTACTAAAAAAGTAATAATTGAAACCCTTCACTTAAATCAGTACAGCGGTACGCATTTTTTTCCTTTTATTACATATATTTGGTTTTCGCAAAATAGTAGAAGTACCTGACAGATTAAGGCTGTAGAAGTCCAGTGTTAACTGAAATATATAACTTCAACTATTTCAGATGGAAAATGCTACAATATTGATATTCTATAATTTCTTCGGAGGAACAAAGTATTATTCAGATTTTGCTTCTTATAATGCAATGCTTAGGGTATTTCAACTTTACAATGTTAAAAGGAAATATAACATACGTACGGAATGTTTCTATATTTCAAGGACGTAATATGACAAACGGATATATATATGTGTTATGATCAAACTGATTTATAACAAAACTGGGACACTTATGTCAGAAAAATCGTTAGGAATTCGGATCCTACTTCCAGGCATTCAGCAAACTAGTCTTAAATAATTATTGAATTATTGAATTTGAACTTTAAATTTCACTATTTTTTTTTATTTTGCTTTTAAAAAATAGAGCGCGCTTCGCTGATTTCATAACACATTATTTATGATAATTTGATAAATAAGATGCTAAAAAATTCAATATTAAAATTGTACGCACCATAGACAAAAATATTTATATGCGCTTTTTTCTAAAGATGTGAATTTTTACGATTTTATATTACACTTTCCTCAAAATGTACTTCATCCATAAGACTGGCATTTTCCACACTATAAAATGAAGTTGCTTCCTATGCAACGTATTTACTTTTTCTAACTAACCCTCAAACATTTCAGATGAGGCAAAATATTAGTATAAAAATTGAAAATTCTATCATAAAATTTTAATTTCTTAAGAATTTTAATAAATCTAAATTTTGAAACTATAATAACGCTCGTGCACGAGTCCGGTATATAGAATATTCTATTAATAAGTACTTTGCAAATTTTTAGGATATAAATGCAATGGATTTTATTAAGATGCCCTTAAAGGTAAGTGGACAACTTAAAATGTATATGTACAGCATATATCAAACTTTGAAACATAATTATTTATGTATATAGATGTAATTTTTTTCACATAAATAATATAAAAAAATGTACTGATATCTCAATGTTAAAATATGACTTCAAAAAAAAAAAAAAATGGAGATTAATTAAATTTGGAATAAGTTAAGCTCTTTTTTTTCCTCATCGATTGACTGATTGATTATTAACGTCACACTTAGAAGTAACGCAAAAGCTATTGGCGACGAGCCTTGTAATTCTGAATCTCGATCGTATGACAAGGACGACACCTGAGCTAGGACCTCCCTCTCCACACTATGCCTTGGGAAAAATTTGGAACCGGACAGATTTAACGTGCACAAGCCCCTCTGCCCGGCGGGTTTTTAATGGCTTCGGTGCTCGAACGTATGACCACGAATTAGCAACCATGATCTAGGCTACATCGATCAATTTTTTCCAGTATACATCTCTGTGTTATCTTATTTCAAGGTTAGAAAGTATCAATGATAAATAATAATAACTGACGAATCAAACCCCGATTTTTTTTTTGTATATAATGACAAAATTTTCTGCGAAACTTAACATCTAGAAGAATGAAAATATTTCAAATTTTTAATCACAGAATCTAACATTGGCATATAGTATTACAGAATTTTTAAGTGACATTGAAACTGTATGAATCTTTTCGGCTAAAAGATATTTAATTGGGTATGAAACAAACTTTGTAACAACACGTGACATCACTATTTATAACTTTGAATCAATTGGAGTCGGTCACGCCGGGAGGTATTTTTGTTCTGGGCCAATGAAGATTGTTTTTCTTTTATTAAGCAGAACAGGATTCTATTTAAGAATCAAAAAATTAAAAAAAAAATAATAACTATAGTTTGGATAATTTGGAGCAGAAACACCTGGTTGAAATTGAATAAAGAAAATAAACAGTGTTAAGTAAGATTTTAAACTCGTATTTTTAATTATTTATTGGGGATACCAGTTTCAATGAATTTAGAATTTTAAAAAAAATTGTATCTTCTTTTTCTGATGATAATATATGCACCTTGTTGAAGTTGTCCATTACATTTGCTTACCTAAGAAAAATTTTTTCGCTGCGTTAGATCTGAAAAGAAATTATTTGAGGGAATTTATATCTGATAACATGCACTCGCCATACAATAAAAAGTTATTCTTACCTTTTTTTTTTTTTAAAAAAAAAAAAAAAAACATACATAGAAACAAGATTTTATGTGTTGATGAAAAATGCTAATTATCAATATGGCGGATTTCAGTGCAATGAATTAATACTTTCTCTCAGAAAATTTCTCCTAATTTCCAAGCCATTTACTATTCAAATGAATTTTAAAAAATTTCTCATAAATGCTTAAATCACTAGTTCAAATCTTTATGTTAAATGTTAACAACAAATCTACTATTAAAAACTTCTTAAAAACCAGTACTCAATTGCAATATTATTGATAGGATACACTCATATCCTACTTGTATCAAGTGAAACAGTATTTTGAAGGATTTTGTTACATTAAAAGATATGAATTTCAAAATGATTTTTATGTCATTGGTAATTTGAGATATATTATTGTGAAATGTATGTAATGTAAAGGTGTTGAAGCAGATAAAACAATTTTTGTACTTAATTAAAACAAGCATGAAAACAAATGGAATGAAAATAAGCATATAATTTTAATTGTCGTTGAAAATTATACGGAACAAAATAATGAAATAGATGAAATAAATCTCATTTTTATATAGTACATGGCATATAGGTTATATATATTTTATAAGAGAACAAAGCTAGTAACTATAAGCTTTAAATGTAAGTATTGTAACGGCAAATGATATTACAGGCACTGAATTAATAAATGCATAATGTTATCAATAGTAATTGAATGTTAAAACATATAAGTTGAAACAAATTTATAAAATTTATATATCATCGAACGTTCTATTCTACAGGAATGAATTATTTAATTTTTGTTAAACGTTAACATGAAGTTAAAGAGAACATTATTTCTTTATTGAAAATAATTTTTAAATAATATATAGAAGACATTATAGGACTAAAACTAAATAAATTTCATATTTTGATTTTTTCTTTGCACAATTATTTTGCATCCTGAACAGTTTCTAAAATTTTTACAGATTAGCTTTCTCAATTTTGTATCAGATTTTAAATGCAACAATAATATAAGATAGTGTAAATTTATTTATGCATTATATTTACTATCTCCCCTAAATCATGATCATTCGGGTACCGTTGCCGCAATATATATAATATTCTTGTACGCAAAATTAAGAGGATTTGTACATTATGTCGAATTTCTGAAACACTAAAAGACAGATTTTAATGAAATTTGGTAAGAATATACATTTATTACAGAGAAAAAGAGATGTACATTTTATATACGCATTATTTTCAGTAAATGTCATAGTGCAGGAATGTCCAAAATACACTTTATGACAACGAACTGAAAATGAGTCTGATATGGGGTTGGGCCCCCTCTCACATCTAGACAGATTGCAGAGCGGGACGGCATACTAAACAGGAGACAGGGGAGGAGTACTTGAGGCAGCCGATCATATCCTTACAGCAAGGCAGTTATTAGCTCCGGGATAACGTGATGCAATATCTCGCTCAAGAGCGTCCCAGACATAATCTATAGGATTAAGGTTAGGAAATCTAGCCGCCCAATCCCTGTGGTGAATATTTTCTCTTTCCAGATAATCGAAAATCAGCTGAGTCCTATGTGGATGAGAGTTGTCGTTTATTAACAAGAACTCAAGACCAACTGCGCGCCTGAAACGTCAAACGGGGCGTTTTAAGCTCCCCTCTCTATACCTCATAGCAGTCAGAGTGCGTTTGTCAAATACATGAAAGGGATGTACATCCGTCCAATATGATGCCTTCCTAAACCACTACACTTTTACTACTGTAATGATTGATGGAGGGATGGTAACGCGTTCCATCTCTCTCCAGATACAGGTCTGCAGAGAATCAATGTCCAGGCTGAATTTAGATTCATCTTTAAAAGACACGGTGCTCCACTGAAGTCTAGTACAAGTCTGATTGTCTCTACCATGCTAAACACGCTCTCTTGCGAGCTTCAGTGAGCAGGACAGAAACAACGGGACTTCTGGCATGCATCACTTTCCTATGAAGCCTTCGGGCACCTGTAAAATGTGAAACTCGTATTCCTGTGGCAGCATATAGCTCACGTGAGAGCTGTGAAGCTGTATCAGCCCTGTGTCGCCGCGATGGAAAGTGTCAAATAACGACCCTCCTTTGCCGTTGTGGATCTTGGTCGACGTTGTGTTGGTCTCTTCAATATGAATCCAGTATTCTGAAATTTATCCATTGAGCTCTGAGCTACCAACGTTTGTGATTGTCCTGCTTCAACCGACATTTCTTTACCTCATTTCATTATCCGCATACGTTCGTGGCTTCTCATTTTACTTGAAAACTTATAAAATTTCCCTCTGCTCTTGCGAGAAACGTAGCAAATGTTGTGGAAGAGAACGGGTACACAATTCTCCAATTCTTGGTGTACGCTTTTGTCTCCTCCACAGCCAAGGCTAGGAAAACACACAAATGCATGCTTACGTATTCGACTCTGAATATTCGTATAATTAATAATTTTTATTCAATACTTTTTGTAAAAATAGATCTATTCGTAATTTGCAAATTCTCTTAATTTTGCACACAAGTATATATATTTCGAAATTTTAAGACTATCATGATGGTTAATTATAATATATCGCCTTTCAATTACTTCTATATTATGATGTAATAAAATTAGTATAGCTATATATATATTTCATTACAAACTAGCAATTTTATTGAAGTTAATATATCAGGTAATATTTCGAAACTGGAATTATTATAAAATAAAATTAATGCACATTAAATAACATTTAGGTATTCACAAAAATATGATTGACAGCCGGTTAAAGTACATCATTTGATAGTTTAGTAAATTTTTATCTATAAATATTTTATTCTTTTTTTTAGTGAAAAGCAATTTCTTAAAAATTATTCATGTGAAATGCATTGTGTAGAGTAATCATAACACCCTCGTTTCGCAAATTATTATTAACATTAAAGTGAGTCAACGTACAATATTTTTAGGTATCAAAAACACATACATACGCAAAAAACCGTTTGGAACTATTAGGAAAAATAATTTTAAATAATTCATCGAGAAAATCAAACATCAAAATTTTAGTACACTTTGAAACAAACTTTACTAGAAATTTAATCCTGTTGTATGAAATTAAAAAATGTTATTTTATATAATATTGAAGAATAATTATAAATTTAACTGTCCTTTCAAAAATTATACGGTACATTACTTATTAACAAGACTGAATGCATATAGTTTTACTAAATGTAATATTATTATGCTCTTAATTTATAAATATCTTACAGCATGATTACAACGAGACATTTAAAAGAATTAAAGTAATTACTCCGAAATGAGAATTTTAAGTAACTCTTCTTATTTCCATAACAAATACTAGATAGTTTTTGTACCAATTTAGGATTGAATAAGCAATAAAGCTGGAATACAGTTAACCTACAACAAAACTAAATGAATTTTTGTTTTTCTCGAAAGATATTTCTTTATTAAGGATGAGAAATAAGAAAAATACAGGACAACTTTACATTCTGCAAAGAAAAACAAATGATGCATTTGGGTCATAGTTCATATTTGTAGAAGACTAGGCTTAAACTACTTTCTGATTCATCTTGTGATTCTTTTCGCGGTCATTTGTATAATGAAACGTAGCGAATATATAATTCCATCCACGTTGGAATATGTGTGACGCCATTTCTCTCACAGTTCGGTTAATGGGATCAAATTCTTTTGGTTTGAGGAGATGAATTGCCCAGCCACTTATTAAATATAATAGACACATATTTGAACTTGATGATGTTCCAAAAAGGTATTAATCTCACACAGAATGAGAAAAATAATAATGTAACTTCATTTATTTCAAAAAGATTCTCTCTTGAATATTTTGCTGAGTGTAATGAATATTATTTTCTTCTTATTTTACTTCTCCATTAAATTTCTTTTTTTGTGATATGTTACATATATTTTATACGTTACACTCATATAATATAATGATATGATATTTTAGGAAGGATATTTACCGGGAAAATGCCATAATATTCAGTGGTAATAAGAAATCATGTTTTGATTCAGTAGTTATTTATTTTAGGTTTATTTCGCATTCTGTTCCAATAAATGTAATTTTTTTTTGTCCATCTATCAATATTTCTTCTATTTTTTAAAATTAAATAACTATTACTGAAATCTTATTTTCTAATATAGCACGTGCTGGTATTATCTAAAGATATTCTATCTTTATCTTAATTAAAAATTTGTGTTTATTATTTTTCCTTCTGAAAAGTAAAGTTACTTATTGATAAAAAAAAAGTATCCTTTGCTATTGAAATTTAATTTTAAATTTTTGTAAATAATCAATACTTTCTTTCAGTTAAAATAAAATACAACTTAAAATGCGAAAGGTTATATTATCACTGCGTAACAATTAGACACTTTAAAAACTTTTTTTTAATAAGGATCGACATTCTTCAAGAAATTTTTTCGTTTAACTGTTAAGAAAAAGCGTAGGACAGTTTTCCTAAATTTTCCGTTTCTAGACAAAACCATTTTTAATAAATGTAGAATTTCAGAAAATATAATAACACAATACTGCTGTAAAATGATGTTATAATAAGAAGATAATTTTTAAGAAATCTAATACAATTCAGGGAGGACCATTCAGCACAGAACAAACTGAGCGCTTTACTACTTACCGCTCATCACTATGTGATAATGGCAGCATTAGCTCTGAACTTTGAAGATTTGATAGGTGGTGCATAGTGCTGGGAATACGAAAAATAAATGGGTATATTTAATTACCAAGAAGACACTCGGATAGGAAGTCTATGTCAGAGAAATAGGTTAAAAACTATCAAATATCCACATGAAATATGGAATCAACATCACAAGTACAACGGATGGTTTATCAAAAACAGATTAAAGCATCGAAGGAAGACATAATCGTTTTAACAACCTTATTGAAGTTATTAGATTATTAAACAAGCTTTGAAGCAGGAAGACACACTAAAAGAAAAAAAAAATAGAGCTGCGACTCCTTGGACAGCCAAAACAAATAAAAAAAGAACGAAGGAAGGTCATTGAAATGGAAAATTAAATTAAATGTATAGTTGAAAACCACAAAAATCGCTCCGAGGAATATCTGCACGGAATCACTCATTAATTTCAACTTTGACACATACAATGTCATAAAAAAGTCGAATGAGTGTTCAGTATTATAAAATTGTAGCATTTGTTTTTTGTATTTAGAGTAAATTAAATGTATTTACACTTTTTTATATTGTTATACTTGTTGACAAAAAAATTCATTTTTCACATTCAAGCATCTCACCGCGCTGTGTTCTAAGTTCACAATGCTCTAAAATGTTCGTACACCATTTTTAAAGTAGGTAATTAAAACCATACAATCGTGAAACATAATACTTTGCGATAAATATTTTTTTGTCTGTTTTCAACACCCGAAAAAAATTTACGTTCTTTTTTTTTTCTCTACACAGAGCTTTACTTTTAGAATTCATTAGTTAGGGAGGATCTCACAAACAGTGAAAAAGGGCACCTTTTGAAAGGAAAAAAAGAGCTGGGGCATTCTTTCGTATATTGTTGTCTATTTTCTGCTTTAATGAGTGCATCTTCAGGCACTTAATATGCCGTGTAAAGGATGTGGCAGCCAATAAGTGACGCTGCCTAAAAGCATTCAGGGGGCGCACCCATCTTTACTTCAGACGCCCTGATTAAGCGAAGAATTTTTTTTTGGCGGTTCCACACAATTTCTTATGGCCTGTTGAATATTGAGGTAGTTGTTTTGTAATGAAACAGTCGTTGTTTGGGCTCCTTACTGTACAACCATTTTCAGATACACATTTGATGTACAGGATAGTAAGACTTACAAATTCGAATTTGCACAGCAGCAAAAAATATTTTCATTTTACTTTTGAAATAAGCTAAAACTCCTTATCAGAGGGCATTATTTAAAATAAAAAGATTTCATTTTTATGATTTTTTGAGCTCTTGAAAGCAACCACACTCTTTTCATGGACACATGTGTACTAGAATTACATAGTAATCTTAATTAATAGTGCATTATCGATCAGTATAATACATAATGTGCTGGTATTAGCTTACATGTAGTAGATTATGGTACATAATTAACTATACAGAGTAATAACTGTCAGTATAATCTTTTATTCCTTTTAATTTCAATAAGTTATCTTTGCAAAAATGTATCTTATTTCAAAGAAATTAATGCTTGAATAATTCACAATTCTCCTTCACGTAAAAAAAAAACAACGAAATAATTTAGTCTATAAGGCATATGTTATCACATTTCAAAAGAAATATTCAGTTTGGAAAAAACAAGTACTGGAGTTAATATATGTATGACAGTCCCCTCCACAGTCTTAAAATTTTTGGTTGCACAAGCATCTTTTCTGAAAAGAATTATCAAACCACTGTAATCAAATATTATTCATTTTTATCTTTCCAGACAGGATTCTTTCATACTTGTAAATATTATCTTCGATTCTGTTTTTCTATTTAACTGTTTACAAAGTATAGAATTATGATCGACAAAACAAATATAATTCTTCCTACGTTAAATAACTCTACAACTTAAGAATTCATGAATGCTCTTATACATAAGAAGTTTTCTAAATAACTTAGGAAATCTGTGCGTTTTCATACTGTAAAACTAATTTGAAAACTTTACGAGTATTTTTTAAAGTTTCTTTTACTTTAATATAATGATACTTAATGATATTTTAGTTAAAACAATTCAAATAAAAGGTAAGTATATGTGATCTTCATAACAATATCTAACACAATTATTTCCCCAAAACTTTTATTCTAAAAATGAATAGTATCAAAAGAATATGTTATAATTTTCGAATATTTTTGTTTAAAAGGTAGACTATTAGACATAATCTAACTTGCAGGTAAGATGTTAATGATAGAAAAACTATTGAGAAAAACAACAGATTTTCAAGAAGTTTTACATGTAAATTTTGTTACATATCATGTGAAAAAACGTAAATGAAAATAGAAAATTATTTTGCAAATGAATTCAGTTTAATAAAATTTTCTGGCCAATAAATGAGTACATATTGGCGTGATAATTTTTAATGTTTAAAATAAAATATCAAGCAAATTATAATTGTCATTCGAAAAATAAACAACACAATAAATATTAGGAACAATGAAAGTAATACGTGATGTACTCTAAAGATGATATCATATCATATAAACTGTCAACAAAATAAACATTTCAAAGAGTATGGTATATTATACCGAATAACTCAAAACTAGCTAATTACTTAAGATAAAATGTAATTTTTGTGGGAAAATTCTTGCATAATTGTTAGAATGAAAGCTATGAATTTTCACAATTTTACTAATAGAAATTAAGATATGTTATTATATAACAGTGAATTGAATCTATGACAACTATCTTTGAAACTCAAGACATTTATTGAATATTATAATCTCAAAAACAAACAAGTCAGTACTAAGTAAAAATATGATAAATATTTTTAAAAAAATATTTGGGTAGTATTTTGGTTTTAGCGTATTTTACTTTGATGTGTACAATGGTGTGAGTGAAGCGGAAGTTTAATGGCGCAAGAGACAGATATGGCTATTCTGCACCAAACAAGGTGTATCTATGATGGAAAAACCTTTTTTCTTTACATTTTTTAAGAAAAAAATGCTGTGCAATAAATAGGGTTTGACTGCATTTGAAATGCAAGCTTTCAAATATATTTTGGGAAACCTCCCCCTTCACACAATTTGAAATTGCTATACAGTTACTGGAGATGGCTATGATAATATTTTTTTTAAATCATAAGCAAAAAAATAATTACAATTTTAAATTATTTGAAAAACTTTTATTAAATATACTTTTGTATAAATGAATGTTACTTCCATCAAAATTTTGTAGTAATATAATTTATATATAAAGCAAACATTTAGGAATGCATTTAAGAATAAATTTGAGAAATCTTACAAAAAATTACAGATGAACGCAACGTCTTTTTTTCTTTTGTTGATAAAGTATGTCTGCACTCAACATTTTAGTATCTCTGGATGGCCGAGGTAGGCAAGTTGTCAAGGTCGCGAGGTCGCAGCTGACATTGTTTCAGTCTAATCGTAGGCTCGAGTCCTGATTCCATGAAAAAGCCGTCATCAAACGGATCCGATGAACATTTTATCTGTTGGTGCTCAAAGTATTTACGTTGGCGTGATGTTTTGAAGTGTAGGGCACTGCGCCTTGTTACTTACCGTGATTCAAAATTACGAGGTCTATCGCCAATAGCTCTCAAATCCTACATACACAAATTTAAATATCAATCCACATTCAAGTTTCGTTACACAATATCTAAGTCACCATGACTTGCTTAGATCTTATTTACATCGTTTTAAATTGAAAACGACCCCAATTGTCTTTGTGTTTCTGTTGGAGATGCTGATCACTACGCTTTCTCATGACCTGTAACTAAAGAATATCATTTACTCTTTCCATATGAGAGAGCTAAAAATTATGGCTCCCCTCAATAATTAAAATTCCTTCTATCCATTATCAACTAACATCATGCAATAGGATTGCACCTGCAATCTGTGATCAAATTCCTCAGATGAGATGAGATTCATTTATCCGCAGTATTGATGTCAGTCTTATGGTTCTTATTTTTAAATATTTATCCTGTATTCTAAAGGTCTTAGATTGTGTCTTTGAGTATCTTTGAAAAACTTAATATGATTGACTATTTTGCAATAAATATTTATTCTTGACTATTAGAAGAGTTATATACATTATAAATTTGTAATGTGTATTGGTAAATGTATATATCTTAATTATCTTGTAAAAATAATTAATAAGTAAATGCTGAGTACGGAGGTGTTTGTTTAGTTTAGTTTTTATTAACGTCGCACTAGAAGTAACACGAGGGCTATTGGTGACGGACCTCATAATTTTGAACCTCTGTCAAGTGACGTGGACGACGCCTGAGATGGTATCGCCCTCTCCTAACATCCACGCCACACCACTCCAACGGGAGTACTTTGAGCCCCGACAGATTTAACGTGCATAAGCCCCGGCTACACGGCTGATCTTTGGCGGCCAAGGATCGAACCCGCGACTGAACGAAAACTGCCGGTCACGAATCCGAAACTTTGACCACTAGGCTACCGCGGCCTTTGTTTACTGGGATTCTAGTCTAGAGTTCTAAACACCTTTGGGTGAACTTGGGCTTTTCGCCTCGTGTTGTTTCTATATGTGACATTAATAAATAATCAATGATATCTCTAGGTCTGGGGAAAGGAGACTTGTGGTCTTAAACCACATATGGTTCTTTCGACTTTTAGGTGCAAACTAATAAAGAATTTTAAATTTTAAAAAAAGGTATTTATTAATGTATATCTTTATTTAGATTCCATTCACCATTAAAATATTCTAACAGATTGCAAAGCTCAACTTTTATTGTAAATATATATGTATAATTTGGGACATTTCCTTCCGTTATTGTATTTTTAAGGCATCCTCTCTGATCGTCCGATTTATAAAATGTATCAGAAGAATATACGTTACATTTTTTGTTTGGTAAGTGCTTCAACCATTCATATTATTGATTGAGATTGAAGAATTTATATTCCATAAACTCCTTTTTTAAGTAGTAACTTATTTGAGATAATTAAATGTTTTTATTAGATTATATATAAAAAATGAGGTCTTAATAGCCCAAAAATAATAGCTCAACGTACCCTTTTAGCGTAAAAAAGATTCCACATGCTTGTTGTCAAAGATTGCACTTAAATATTTTAAGAAAAGTTAGGAGTTACAATCATTCCGATAATTCTAAGCGTGTGAACGATAATTCCTGATCCCATGTGACTTATTCAGGTCATGCAATTCTGGAAAAATATTTTCACTTTTTTTCAATACTATTTCCAATAGTTTTGATTTATTATCAAGATGGTTTCGAACGAAAGCAACGTTACTCAAATTTCATAGAAATGCCTCTTAACGTGTTTTACGCGTCCAGCAAAAAATTCAGAAAATTACCTACTGATAGCTTATGTGGCACTATTGTTTATTTTGGGTCATAAATATTTAACAGTTATTGCAATCATTTTACTTCTGTACAGGTTAAAGCATCATCTATTTCTGGGTTGTTCCACCGCTCTTTTCAAACTTTTACCACCCTGACCTACAAAATATTTATTGCTTTAATTTTAATTTCAACTCTTCAGAATCTGTCATTGATGGGATTGCAATAAGGCATTAAAGTGAGCAAACGTCATGATGGATGAAGTGATTTACGCACGAGCCTGCAATCAATGGGTGGAATCTGTGGTGATATTTGTCAAATCGAGACGAAGTGATTTGCAGTCCTTCTGTAATCCCCGTCTGACACTCTCCAAATGGATGTGCCTCCATCCTGGAAGCAATGCGGATCTCTTTATCGAGAAAATGGAAATGGACGACCGCTTGCCTTTGACCTTGCTTTTTTAGGGTCACCGGCTATTTAGAGGTAACCTCGTTCTCTTCTGCTTTCGTAAACAGAATTTGCAATTTCTTCTTTTTTGTTCACACTTCACGCTTTTATTGTAGTTAATTTCGCTGGTGGGGGTGCGTGGTTAGTATGTATATCATCGAACAAAAGATCACGCCTTTGTTCCTGTTTTCATCTATCTGTTTTTGAACAATTCACTTGGCTTAATTTTCTTCTTTCTTTCAGAATTTATTATTATAAATCTATTTTTCCGAGATACTTAGAGTCCTTTTAAGATGACTTCTCCTAAATTTTGGGGAAAAACAGTGTTTATTCTGAGCAAGTTTTATGGGTCGGCTTTTCTTGAACACTCTAAGCCAAATGTAATGCCCGTGTCTTTCGTGCGTGTTTATCTATGATATAATAATTTGCTGAAGCATAATTTAAGTATTCTTTCAAATTTAACAGGAATAGAAAACTTATATAACCCTTATTTATTTCGACTGCTGCATGAACAAAAAGAATAATTTTTTTTTACTGAGAT
Source organism: Nephila pilipes (assembly GCA_019974015.1). Taxonomy (NCBI): domain Eukaryota; kingdom Metazoa; phylum Arthropoda; class Arachnida; order Araneae; family Nephilidae; genus Nephila; species Nephila pilipes. The sequence continues at coordinate 167,235 of BMAW01027575.1, read as the reverse complement.
ATGATTTTTTAATAACTTTTGCACCGTGACTCCCCACCATTCTTAATTATAGAAAGAATTCTCGTGAAAATATGCTCTAGTCTTAAGTATCAAGATTAATTTAAAATGTCGTATGTTATATTTTTGTTTGTATAAGGCCATTAATAATTGAAACAGTACGATTAAATTAATTTTAAATTTGTTCATTTCTCAATTTACATGGAATATATATATATATATATATATATATTTCAAAACAAAGGAAGTCAGAAATGGCCTGTAATATTGAATTTAGAAAAATGTTTTCGTTTTTCATCTAAAACTTTTACTGTGGTTCTCAGAAGAGCATTTGTGATTGTTTTCATACTAAGTTTCCATGTTTTTTTCTGTATTTTGTAATACTTTTCGTGCGTGATTTTTTTTTAATAATATTTCTGTATGCATAGGACAATATTTTTCTGAACTCTGTTGATTTTATATATTTGAGAAAGAAGGTATCATAAAATATACGAAAATATTAAATTACTTATATTAAAAATGAATCTTAAGTATATATAAAACTTTTCATCATTTGTTATTTAACCGTTAGAGCCTAAGTACTTTGATTTTCAGGAGATTTTAGAACACTGTGATGGAATGTAAATTTTCGTATAAAAACATACTTTGCTTTCTTAAAATATTTCAGTTTTATTTATGCAAACATTCTATTGGTTCCCTTTATTTAAATCACTTATTACAAGATAACTAAGCCATTTTCACTCGCTGGTACATACCTTAAAGGTTTTACTCAATTTTTAAACATGGTATATATTTTCGATTTATATTTTACATTAATATACAAAAAATGACATAAATGTTACATATCAATTTTACCTTTTCCATAATATTGGAACATAGATAATGTTACTTGATTTCAATTTTGAATTGAAATCTCTAATAAGCGAAAAAGAAGCAAGTGTTGTCATTGAGTCTAATTAAAACAGTTTTATGCTAACAAATACGTATGATTATTACCGACAGTTTTTAAACATCATTATAAACAGAAGAACAGAAAACATCATAAGAAACATGATTTAATTATCGATTAATATATATATATATATAAATATAGCTTTCCAATTAATAAACACACAAATGACTTTTTTTTTTTTATTTCTGATTCATAATTTCAAAAATCTTGTAATATGTGACAAAATACTCATAAATATTTCGTAGTTTTTTTTTAAATATCACAATTTTCTGATATTTCAACCGATATTGTTAAATTCGATGAATCCATAGTAGCATATTTGAAGTTTTCAATGACGAAAAGTCTTTAACCCGTCATCCATTTAAAGATTATTCAGAATTAAATTATATCACAAATATTCAATTCGTAACCTTAAATTTAATTTAATTTCAAAAATATATTTAATATTTATTTTTTAAATTTTTTTTAACTCATAAACTTTAACATTCACTGCATCGCGGTTTGATTAACACTTAATGATTCTGATAATTTGATTCCCCCCTAATTATTATTCAAACCAAGCTAATTTGTACTTTAATTTCTTCAGGATATCCAGATGAGAAAAAGTATAATCAAAGCTCATCAAATTACATTATATATCAAAATAATTATTTAGTTATACAAATGGTTAAAATATAGTCTCATACATCAAAGAAATAGGCCTATTATCTTATGAGGGTGGCTCAAAAGTATTTGAAGGCAAATGGAATCATTAAGGTAAATTATTGTTAAAATTGGGTGCTGCCATCTATTAAATGGAACCGAAATAAATTTGATATTGATTCATAAGTTAGTTTATTTGGTAGTCATTTGTGCCTAATCAAAATTTGATTGCAGCCGCATCAAACTGTCGACGTCATGTTGTGTCAAGTTGTTCCCGTCGATGAGACCTGGCTTTATCATTAATCACCGGAAACCAAGAAATAATCAAAACAATGGGCTACTTCCGGTGAATCTGTTTCAAAGAAGGCGAGGATGATCTCATCGAGAGGAAAAAAATATGGAGACTTTTAGATGCGCGAAAGGCGTCATGATCTCTATTACTAGTAACTGAGACTTTGACAGCTGTCTAGTGAGTTATGATGCTGACTAAAAGCAAACCATTTTCAATGCTACGAACGTTATCCTTTGGAATACCTCTGGACTTATTGAACGAACCTTCGTACTTATAAGCAGATATATTTTAAAAACTCTGCGTATTGCTTCACTTAAAAACTGACTTGTAACGAAAAATTATTTACAATATGTTTCAAAATAATTTGCAGGAATTTGTCGACAAATATTTATGTATGAAGATGAGAATGAAAACAGAATTAAGAATTCAAATTCAAATGGTAATATCTTCAAATTCAAATGCGAACAAAGTATTCAAATATTTGATACCAGATATATTACTATAAATAAAATGTAACTACATATAATGTTTTATCAAAGGATAAAAAGATTGTTTCTGACAAATACAAGATAAATTAATGTTCAATAAATAATTAAAATTTAGAGTTAGAATATAAATTTAATATTATCATTGGACGATCTTTTAATGAATAAGTTTAACTTTAATGTCAAAATATTTAATTCATTGTAATACACGTGTATATTTGAAAAATATTTACTGCCTCTGTGAAGTGGATATTTCTTCATTTTTTCACTGCTACTGTCATTATATTAAAAGCAGTGCCAACTATCCTTATTTAATCGCACATGTAATGGGTAAAACTTCTGATAAACTCTTGATAAATTATTTGTTATATAAAAGCTCCAAAAAGAAAATAGGAACCAAAATATTAAGAAATATCCATTAAATTGCACATTTCACAAATGTTGAATAAATTAGTAAAAATTTTACTCATTTATGATAACTGAAAATTAACCAAATATTTAATTAAAAAAGCTATCAGTCTATCAGCAACATATCTAAATTATTGTTTTTAATCCACATTTACTTCACATATTTGCATCAATTGACTAGCTTTGTAACTTTGTAATAATTATATATATATATATATATATATATATATATATATATATATAACGTATTCATCATCAACCAAGAGTAAATCATAAATCAAAATTATAAGAGCCTTTGAACTCAGTTTTGAAAGTAGAGCATATACCAGATACACCCAAAATCAATAAAAACAATCGAAGAAAATAATAAGACTTATAATAAATGTGTGATATGTTTTTAAAACTAAGCCTATTTTGTTTAAATTGAAACAAAAATTTCCAAAACAGTTCTATTGAAATAATATTAAAAAAAACCGCATGTTTGCTTAAATGCAAAACATTTTTAATTGAATAAAAATATTACAGACAGAAACATAACGATATAAACATTGAAAGTTTTTATTCGTCAGTGACATCGATTGCGGCATTTGTTATAAAATTATTAAGTTAGAAACTTGCTTCAAATTAAATTTTAAAATTTCTTGAATAAGTTTATTATTTTTTTATATTAATGCAAACTGAAACTAACGTACTGAAGAAATTATAGGTTTCAAAACATTTAAGCGAACTTATTGAATGGGGAATCAGATCCAAACTCCTTGAATTAGTAACCTACTATTTAATACTATTTTTCTATTAAAAAATACTTTTATAACAAATGCTGCAATCGATGTCACTGACGAATGACAACTTTCAATGTTTGTATCGTTATGTATATTGTTTGATTTGAAACGCTTCGTTGATTAAAAGAGCAAATTCAAATATCCCTTGACTATTTCCTTAGATATTCGAAATTTTTTTTAAGAATTAGCATTATTGATTAATAAAATTGAAGTTTTTGATTAGAGTCAAACTTATACTTAAACTTCTTATTAAAATATTTATAACTATATCATAAATATTACATAATTTAGAACAATTTATAGTTAGTAAAATCTATTTCGCTGTAATAATTTTATAACTTTGGAATAATAATTTAATCTCTTATAGCCTAATAATATTAACTTAATTATATGTCCTTTTCATACATAATTTAAAATCCAAGAAAAATGACGAAAGATTTATTTTCAAAGAATAAAAACATGAAATTTTTAATAAAATAGTTATGGGTCACTTATCTTTTTAAAAAATAATTAATAAGGTACATTGAATGATAATTATTTATAAAAAGTAATAAAATGTCCATAACTCATTTAAAACATGTATATGTTAGCCTTTTATTTAAGAAAATACTATATTCAGATCAATGCATTGCTTTTTATCTACATTTTAAATAGTTTTCTCTCCTTTATATTACAACAAAAAAAAAAAAAAAAAAAAAAAAAAAATTAACTTTCAGTTTATTTGAAAAAAATTCTGCTAAGGCTAATTTTCTACAGGGATGTTGAGATTTTGATAGTATACATATAATTTAGCACCCCTTAAATTCTTTCTTACATTTGAAAGTGATATTTAAAAACATCATACTCTCAATATACAAAGAACATCCTAAAAATTATGCTTAAAGTCCCTGAAGATTAGCTTTGATAACTTCTGATTGATTGTCTAATTGAAAGCCGCACTAAGAAACATCGTGAGGACTAGTGACGAAGGAAATCATAATTTTTGAACATCGGGTAAAGAGATTATGACGAGACCTGAGTTGGCCCCTCTGCAAATTTCAACATCATCCCAACATGAGGATTTGGAGCCTCGACAGATTTAACGAGCATCAGTCCAGGTACATTAACGTGTTTTTTGTGGCATCAGAACTCGAACATAAGTCTCAAATGAAACACCATCACCATAAGCTCGTGATCTTGACTACTCGGCTACTTCAGCCTCAGAAAAGGGAAGAAAGGTAAACAACAGTAACCGTAGCTACATTCTCTGGAATTACTGTTTAAAAATCCCAGCTCTAAACTGGAGTTAAAAGGTTGTTGTAACCGAGTGGACAAGGTAGTGAGCTAGTGGCCGGTGATATTTCATTTGAGCTGCGTGTTATTCAATTGTTTCAATTGAAACTATTGAGGTGAACTCCTGTTTCAATTAAAAATTTCTTTGTGTAGACGGTATGATGCAAGTTAAATGAGACACAAATGTTACTTCATGTGACGCTTTATGGGAGTTATGACAGTAGGGTGTCAAAGAGAGAGAGAGAGAAAGAGAATTTGTGCTCCTCATCACTTAACCATGATTCAAAATTAGAGCTCCATTACTAATAGCCCCCTCTTGTTACTTCTGATGTGATGTGAGAAATCAATCAATATCAGGCGAAGAAATCCCTAATACAGAATTGAGAAAGTTTTTGGAGGCTAATGTATTTTAAATATTATTTATGGACATCCCCTTGAATTTTTTTTTCTGGTTTCTGGTGGAGAAAATAGAATATTCTCAAGAATTAACAGTGGAATTTTCGAAAAATAAATTTATTGTGATCTGCATTTTAAAAGTTCTCCCCAAAATGTAAAAGATTTTCCAACCATCTTAAATAAAGGGAATGTATTTTCTAGAACTTGCGGTAATATTAATAATAAACAACTTTAAGACATCTTAAATTTTTAGTTTTAAACTTTCTCAATTTCTACATAGATATTAATATGGCTCTACGAAATTTGTCTTTCTATATCATCAACAACATCGAATATTAAACGAGTGCAAACGTGATAATTTCAAGGTGTTCTAGTCTCTCATTGTAAAGAGTCCCCAATATGAATAAAAACGAAACAGGGCAGGACGGTTCTTCAAAACAAATGGGGATTAGCAAAGGAAAAAAAGAAAGGGAACTGCAAAACGAGGTGTGCATGACAATTAGCCGATATTTAAAACAGCCGATCGGTGGGAAAGTAAAGTGTGCATCTTGGGAAAGTGCGATCACTCAACTTGCTTTTCTCACGAATGACCTCTCCCCTTTCCCTCGGGTGGTCTCCGGATCAGGTGAGAAAAAACAAAACGAAATGCCGCAGAAAGACGAATAAAACTTTTTGACAAGTTATTCAATGGGACATTTGGGAGAAGCATTATTCACGAATGGGTATTCTTTAGTTAACATTTTCCGTTAAGACGTGTCACGAAAGCCGCAGTATATCTTTTGTAACTTTTATAATAAGTTTAATTGTTGGCAAAATTGTTCGAACACAAATCGCCAATTTTTTTTTTTAAATGATGAATTGCGCTTTTGCGTTCTTTTCATTTGGATATTGTTTTTACTTTATGAGAATGATTAATGAAAATTGACTCTTTCCTTCAGTTATAAATTTTGATATGATTTTCTTAAATATTATGAAAAATCGAGGATAGCGGGACAGTCATTTCCAGATTATTCTAAAAATTTGCTTTTTGAATTTGAATATTATTTAAAAAAATGTGATATTCTGCCTCAAGTTAAATTTCCCATTGCTTAAAATTTTGTTATAAATAAAATAAATGACGTAAAAATTTGCAAAAAAATTACATAATGGAAGGTTCTGGAATATTTACACAAAAATAAATTCATATTTATTTAAAGGTAATATTGTATAATTTATAATATTTTCTTTTAAATTTACGATTGACAATGTTGATTATAATTTTTCCTTTTTTTATATATATAAAAGTAAGAATGTTAGCATATACTCTTTGTGCGGTATGAGAATTACAAAAGTTTTAAACTTATTTTTATTTTTAAAAATGAATAATATTTTCTTCTTTCAATTATTTTGAGTTCCATATTGCATTCAGATTATGTGTGTATTTTAAAACATTTTTTAAAACTCATATTAATATCAATGCATTGAGTCCGAAGTTACGTTGATTTAAATATATAAAAAAGAACTATTTCCTGATTTGAACAATCAAGTCAAAAAACCACAATTTAAATTATTCGTTTTTTCCGTATTCGCGAAGGAACGATCTTTATCTTAGTCATCTATCTCCATCTTGACCTTTTGAGTGCTGAATGAAGAAAACGATTGTTACCTAAGTGGACCTCTGTGTGATCACCATTAGTATCAGTTCACAAGGATTTCATCACGAATGCATGCGTTTCCCCCAGGCCATTAGCGTCTGCAAGGAATTTTTTTGCAGCCTTGATTATACCGAGTGTGCAAATTTTGATATAATTCTGAAATACAAAACTTGTTCCAAGTGATCTTCGTGCTTTTGTTGAAGATGGGCTGGGCTGAAGCCAGCTCGTGCCATGTTTACCGTTATACAAGAGAGTCGCCCATCTTTATTCATTCTTCTTCGGCAAGGAATGTGCGTGGGTTTTAGAGGGAGGGAATGAAAGGAAGCCTGAAGATGGACATGCAATGCTTTGCTTTAATACGTTCAGTGCCCATGGGACTATTTAGAGAGTATCGCGGGGAAATCCAAAACAGAAATTATGGAAACTTTGTTTTAGTGAAGTCCTTATAATGTTTATAGGCACCTTCGTGTGACAGCACAAAATGAAGTTTACGATTTACGAAACGACTTTCATTCTTAAGTTCTGTAGAGTTATAGTCCAAAGACTTTCACTCACCCACTAAGGCCTCCTGATGCAGTGAACCAAGATTTTCGAACAAAAGATAAAATTTACTTTATGTCGTATATTTAAGTGAAAGGATTCCTACAACAATGTAGAGTTATTCAATGGCGACAAAAGTTCGAATTTTCATGATTTCTAAACGTAGACAAATTTTGAGTTTGTGTCCTAACAATAAAACACAAAAGAAATGCTAATCTTCATTGAACAAAGACTCAATTGGTATCGATTGACATGTGGCAACAAATTATTTTCCTTTTCGCCAAATCAAACTTTAGTGTTCTAAAATATAACACATGTGAAATCTAGTGTTAAATCACAAGAATATGTATCAGAAGGATAAATTAATACACATGTTTTTCAGGTAGTATATATGGATCACTTATGATTTGATATCACATTAATTTTAAACTTTATTTATCAGATAAGCATAACAATAGCATTTCTAATACTGTTCTCAAAAGGGAAACAAAAGGTATATCTTTTATATTAAAATTTAGGTACAAAGTATTTTCTAAGAAACTACGTAAACTTAATAAAAGAAAAGTAATAAATTTACAAAAGCTTTAAGTTAAAATGTTACAAAATAAAACAAAGTATTCGGCAGGTTTATAGTAATCCAATTACTATGTATTGAAGAAAAACAAGAAGAATACAGATTAAATATATCAAGTTTCTTTGACATGTTAGGAAGTTTTCGATTCATTAAAATATCTTGAAAATGTACACATATTTATGAGTTAAAATCATTTAAGAAATCTCCGCAGGTCAGTAAAATTTTTCTTCAGTTTTCTAAAGAAATTTGTATATTTACTAAATTATTTGTAAAATTGTAAAATTGTAAATGAGGTAATGTTTTATACCTACTTTAAGAACATGTTCAACAATATATTACACACACACACACACACACACACACACACACACACACACACACAACACACACACATCATATTATTGAGAAACGGATG